>PVIA01011565.1:0-43582 GCA_004024845.1 Tonatia bakeri | reverse complement strand
ATTTCTCTTATCGTAGCCTGCATTTGTTCATCTAATTTATGTCCAAAGTCAACCAATTCTGTGAGCTTCCTGATCAACAGTGCTTTGAACTGTGCATCTGGTAATTCGGCAATTTCTTGGTCACTTAAAAAAATTGGTTCTGGGGCTTTCAAATATGTTTGAGCCATCTTTTTAAATTTCCCTTGGTTCGGATGCGGCTATTTCGTAAGGGCGGTGGAGCCTTAGGTGTTCACGGGGCGGGGCACCGCAGTCGCTGGGTTGTGACGTTGTATGTGGGGGCGGGGTCTGAGAGGGAACAATGGCGCCTGCTCCGCTCTCTCTAGGACTTCCGTCCCCTCCTCTGCCTCCCACAAGCAAACTGGGCCCTTGCTGTGTTGGCTCCGGGGCGGTGGGCTGGTGTACTTTCTCGGACTCTGTGGGTTTCCCCGAGAAGTCTCCTGTGAGAGTCTCCCGGCCTCAGTTCCCAGACGGGGCTCTTAAGCTTTGAAATGCCGCGGCGCTGCCCGTTTTCACTTATTTGTCTGCAAACGTGTGGCTGCAGACAGCCAGCTGCCCTGCGCCCCTCACTGGGTCTGCTAGTCGGCTCCGCGCTTCCGTGCCCAGCGTCCGCTACCGGTCCGTCCGCTGCCGCCGTCTGCACCCTGCGCGCCCGCCAGCCAGTGCCTCTTCCCGCCGGGACCCCTCAACCCCACTTTGCAGGCCTCCCGACTCCGCCGCTCCTTACCGGTCTGGATGTACTGGAGCCCGACTTCTGTTCAATTAATTTCCCTCTGTTCTGGTTGTTAATTGTTTCTCAATCTTTGTTGTTTTCAGTCTTGGTTGAGCGAGGAAGCACAGTGCGACTGCCTATGCCTCCATCTTGGCCGGAACTCCACATTTTGTTCTTTCTATCTCTTGATTTGAAAAAAAATAGGCTTTGCTTTTATAAATAGTATCTGTAGCACATGTTTGTCATAGTTGTTGGTTTTGTTTTGGGGGTATTACTGGTTGTTTAGCTGTTCGTTGTTTTCATACTCTTGCTTGGCAACGTAAGAAGTTTAAAAGATGTCACTAGCACATGGTGGTTGTTGCTTCTTTTTTCATTTTGTTTTTTTATTGTTTTAATATCCTTGCTTGATAAGACAAAAAGTTTACAAATTCATGTCAGTCCCCAAATTAATTTTTAAAATGTATTGGTCCACAAAACCCCCAAATGTGGGTATCACTTTCACCCTTAGGAATTTTCTCAATAAAATAGCTGCCCCACTAGCTCACGTGCAGCTGTGAATTGCAGGACATTCCATTTTAATTCAAGTAAGTGGGATAAAGGAATATTATAAAGACAGCTAGTGTAACTCCTGGGACACTTTTGCCAACCCATCTAATTAAAGGCTACAGTGGTTACTCAGGCAAGGCAAAAAGATTACCCTCAGCTTAAGTAATGAAACTAGTTTTATAATTTGAGCATTTGGAGATGTAAGAGGGCAGTGTGTCCATTTGCTTTACAAAATAGCTCACGTAGTTCACTCAAGATTTTTCTTTTAAATGTGAAATAACATCAGTGTAGTCAGCATGGACTCTTCCCATATATACAGAAAAATCTTAAATTGAGCCTTACATTTCTTAAAATCTTAGACTTCTGCAAATGTGTTCTTAGACTGCTATACTTGCTATTCTGGGATGTCTGTTACACAGCATTTCTCAAAGTAAGTTCTTCAAAACGGGATTCTCCTGCAGACTCTATTAGTTTTCTTGGGGCTGCGATACAGAGTGGTTTAAACAACAGACATCTATTTTCTCACAACTCCAGAGGCTAGAAGTCTGAGACTGAGGTATCATCAGGGCCATACTCCCTCTGAAGGCACTAGAAGACAATTTAGTCTACCAAGGGTGTCCAACCTGCGGCCCGTGGGTTGTATGCAGCTGAGGATGACTGTGAATGTGGCCTAACACAAAATCATAAATTTACTTAAAACATTATGAGATCTTTTTTGTGATTATGTATCCCAATGTATTTAACGTGTGACCCAAGACAACTCTTCTTTTTCCAGTGTGGTGTGGAGATGCCAAAAAGTTTGACACCCCTGGTAGGCCCCTCTTCTGATTTCTGGGAGTTCCTTGGCTTGTGGTAGCACGGCAATCTTCACATGGTGTTCTCCCTGTGTCCATGCCTGTCTCTGTGTCCTTCTATGAGGATCCCAGTCATACTCGGTTAGGATCCAGTTTACTCCAGTACATCCTCATCTTAAACTATTGCATCTGTAATAGCCCTACTTCCAAATAAGGTAACATTCTGAGGTGCTGAGAACGAATGTTGTGAGGGACTGCATGTTTGTGCCCTCCCAAAATTCACATGTTGAAACCTAATCTCCAATGTGGTGGTATTTGGAAATGGAGACTTTGGGAGATGATTAGGTCATGATGGGGTAGCCCTCAGGAATGGGATTAGTGCCCTTAAATAAGAAAGCTCAGAGAGCTCCTTTGTCCCTTCCACAGGTGAGGGTACAGCACAAAGGTGGCCATCTATGAACTAGGAAGCAGGTCCTCACCAGACACCAATTCTGCCAGTACCTTGATCTGGGATCCCAGCCGCCAGAACTGTGAGAAATAAACCCTGTTTAAGCCATCTGGTCTATGGTATTATTTTATTATAGCAGTTTGAACTTAAACAGGGCTTCAGTATATGAGTTGAGTATAGGGGGCACAATTCAACCCATAGCAAATACTCTTCCACAAAATAGTTCTAAGGCTAAAAAATTGGGAAAGTTGGCCAGCTACACCCACTACCTACATCCATAAGGCACAGCAGCTTCTTGTATACCAAGAAAATTTATAAAACCCAGTGTGTCTCAAATTGAGGAAACTTAGGAATCTATTTTCTTAAGTGACATTCATTTACACCCACTATTATTCCATGAAATACCCCTCAGAAAATGCAGCCAGATTTCAAGCAGGACAGCAGCCCAAGGTTAAGACCATGGTCATTGTCTGTAACAACTGTGAAAACAAATCGCAGGCAAAGCAGCAAACTTGTGATGGTCCGTAACCCTCTGGCATCTTCTTGTCTCTTTGGGAGAAGAGTAGGAGAGTTACACATCCTGGACATAGAAGCTCTTTGTGGCAATTATGACAGACTCAGAATCAAGTGGCCAAAAGGAGGAGGGGGAAATAGGATGCTGACATTCTGCCAAAGCTCTTAAATGAGGTCATGCTCTTGAGTGCACAGACTATTGCTGATAAACGGCAGTGCAGGAAGAAGGGGTAGGAAACAATATAGCGTGGTGGCGGCTGTTTTATGAGTGGGAAGAAAAAAGAGAGTGAGGAGGAGCATGGGAGCTGCGTTGTGGTTGCTGATAATCAGATCCACAGCTGGCTGCCTTGGGCAAGCGCTCCGCCAGTCTCAGCGCCCCAGCCGCAGCACTGAGGCTCGTTGCCCTGCTAATCCCTCTCTGCACATCGCCATGCTCGAGAGGAGCAGGAGAGAAGTCAGTGTGCAGGGGTTGATGTGCTTTCCTTTTCAAGCAGATGCGGCTTTATTGGACGCCTGACTCTGCGATTAACTTTGGCTTATTTTTTGCCATATGTCTTTCCCAAAGCTGCTTTAGTTTCTGGTGCAAGCTGAGCCCCTGTGATTTTATTAACCCAGTACTGCCTCCGCTCTCCGCAGCTGGTTCACCACTGGGTCTGCATCTGGCATTTTGCTCGCCTCCTTTGGCCTGGCTAGAACCATCACTGGCCTACTTGTCTCCACAGGCTCATTATCACTTTAGACCATAAACCTGTATCAGATACTGCAGAGCCACAGGCTCTTCATTCAGAGCTGAAAGAAAAACGTGTTAAATATGACAATACCTGTGGAAATCTTTATAAGGCCTGATATAAAAAGGGGAGAAATGAACAATTGTAGTGCAAAGAGGAGGAGGGCAGCCAACCAGAGGCATTTAATTGGAAAGCAAACCAGCCTCAAGTATGTGAAGATATGGGAAGTGATACCCAAATTTTGCTGAGAAACAAATACTGAATAAAAACATTTGAAACAGATAGGGGAAGAACATGAAGTCTGTTTCTTAAAGAAAAGCCCTCACCTGAGTTCACACAAGAGACGATGTCATCTAGTAATAAAAGACAACTGGCCCTAGCCAGGTGGCTCAGTTGGGTGGGACATCATCCTGGATACCAAAAGGTCACTGGTTCAATTCCCAGTCAGGACACGTACCTAAGTTGGTCCACTCCCTAGTCGAGGACCATACAGGAGGCAACCAATCAATGTTTCTCTTTCACAATGATTTTTTCTCTCTCTCTCTCTCTCTTTCTCTCTCTCTCTTCCCCCCTCTTCCTCACTCTCTCTCATTTCCCACCCACCTCTCTCTCTCTAAAACCAATGAACATATCCTCAGGTGAGGATTTAAAAAAATAACATTTGCCATCCTCTGGCTAAAAATGAGTCTTCAAGACTTCAAAAGCCAATTTCCAGGGCTTTCAATTATAGCTTCTAAATGCCAAACATAGGCCCTTATCCACATGAAACAACTGTTTAGCAGGTGAAATGATTAGCTGAACAGTAAGATCAGAGGTTGAGATGCCAATGCTATGTTAGTGTCATGAAACTCAAGCAACCAGTGTGTGTAAGATAAACCCAAGCTCCCCTTTGGCCATTATTTGAAGCCAGAAGATGACCCATTCCTGCCTGTCGTCACACACCGAAGGACTCAAATACATACACACAAACACTCACATGCACAGACACATAAACTCAACTAAAGTTTCTGCTTCTCCATTTAGAAAGAGGAGCTGAAACCTGTGCATTTGCAACCTTCTTGCCAAAGGCATACATGCTTACCTGCCTTCCCTCTCCACTCCATCTTGAGGACGTGGAACAAAATAAAGATAAGCATATTGAGAAAAACTGGGAAAATAATAACTTCGCTCTCCTGGTGCGATATTGAAACCCAACGAAGCTGTTGGATAAAATGCAATTGTTCTCCCGTCAGCAACACATCGTCAATTCTGTCTTAGAAAGCAAAGCAAAGGACTACAGAAAGCTCAGAGACCAGGAAAGAAAACGAAACACAGGAGGGTGGTTAGTGATTCCCCACAAGTGGTCTGGATGTTCTTTGAAACTGCATCATTATTACAGGCTCCCCACAGGGTTTTTTCCAAGCAATTCCTTCTAAATGCCCTCAGAGTGAAAACATGTTGTAAGTTCAAGGAAGAATGAATTTCTGAGATGGAATGCACAACATCTTTGGGAATTATGAACCAGAGGGTGGTGCAGGAGGGCATTTTGATACTAGAAATTAGAATTGCTACAAAAGATAAAATATGGTAAGAATCCAACCTTGCTTTGGCAAAGTTTGTCATATTTTGCAAAATTTTCACAAGTAGAAAAAAAATCAAAGCATTTTATTTCTAACATTTTTCTCTTCCTCACCCTCATGCCACCTATTTTTATTGTTATTTCCACTAATAAATCATTTTAACAACAATGTAGAGGCCTGAGATGGTCAGTTTCCATTCAAATGTTGTACTTTATTTTGTTGTTGAAACTAAAGATGAGGGAAGTGTGCCGTGGCCCCTCTGATGTCTTCCCGGAGGAATGTATCCTCTGAACATTGAGTAACCCAGTGTTCTCAGTCGGGGCTGAACACTGGATTACCTTGAGAAGTTTTTTTTTTAATCCTGAAACCTGGATTCTCCCTCCCCAAAGGTTCTGATTTATAACTTGTCTGGGCTACAGTATGGCACAGGGATTTTTTTTTAAGCTCCTGGGCAATTCTAATTTGAAGCCATGGCTAAGAACCATTTTGAAACTAACCCATAGCATTTGGGTTTATTGTTTTTACAAATCTTTTTCTCTAGTATTCCTTTCTTTCCGGGCACTTTCAGAATTCCCCAATGGCCTCTCTTCAGAACCACCGCTGACTGATACTATAAGTCCTAGTTATAGCCCAACGAATAGGTCTGATGCCCTTTTCTGCTATAAGATGAATTAAATAGCTCCACTCCCCACTATCTAATTCTCTCACTCTCTTTCTCTTTATTTATTTATTTATTTATTTATTTATTTATTTATTTATTTATTTATGTTAGTCTTCCCTGATTCAGTACACCAGACTGCACATCATACACATTGAAAACTTAGTGGAAGGTTGGGGCAATTTCAGAAAAAAAGTTTTGAGTAGAAAAGAACAGAGCTTCTACTGAAGTAGACTTTCCTGAGCAATTTCCTTACTGTTAACCAGGGCTTCCTGTCATCATGGGTAGCAATCATTTCCACCAAAGGCCTTATTTCTAAATTCTCTCAGTAGACTTGTTTCACTTAGTATAATATCTTCTAGGTTCATCCTTGTTGGCACAAATGGCAAAATTTTATTTTTTATTGCTGCATAATATTTCATTTTCTATTTCTTTACCTATTCATCTATTGATGAACACTTAGGTTGCTTCCATATCTTAGCTATTGTAAATAATGATGCAATGAACATAGGGATGCATATATATTTTCAAATTAGTGTTTTCCTTTTCTTTGGAGAAATATCCAGAAGTGGAATTGCTGAGTCATATAATCCATGTCTTCTCCAAGAAAACTCCACCTCTTCCCACTCCTAGGTCCTCCCTCCATACACCATATTCTAAATTGGATTTCCTCAGTCTTGAGAACAAGACTTTGGAAAGTCAAATGGACAGCGGTGCTCTTAGCCTTCCAAGTTTCTCAAATTTCCAGGGGAGACATAGAGTTTAGTCCCAGGAGCAAGGGTTGTCCTGGATGGTCCAATTGAGTTTTCTTTCCTGTATCTCACCACTAGAGTTATATTCCTACCAATGCCTTCAACTAGAGACCTTAATAAGTTAATTAGGCAACTTTTCTCAAGAGTGGGTTATTTGTCCCTTCCTGTTCCTTACACAGACCAGTACAGTGTTGGCTAGGAATCTCAAATTTAAATAACTTCAGAGGCCAGGGAGATATGTGAGTATAAGACAGTAGAGAAGATTAGTGACTTAATTCATTTAATGCCATTCCATCCTGTATTAATCAGTTTTCTCCAGAGAAGCAGAACCAGTAAGATATTAATATATATTTCCATATATGTATAGAAATATATATGCATATATATGGAAATATATACTAATTTATTATGAGGAATTGGCTCATGTATTTATGGAGGCTGAGAAGTTCCGTGATCCGCCATCTGCAAGCTAGAAACCCAAAAAAGTCAGTTTAATTCAGCACAAGTCCATAGGCCTAAGCACAGGGTTGCCATAGGTTTAAATCCCAGCCCAAAGGCTAAAGAAGATGAGATCATGTGTCTCAACTAAAGTTGGAAAGCAGGAAACACAAAAGGTAAATTCCTCCTCCCTCCACCTATTGTTCTATCCAGGCCCTCAATGAATTGGATGATGCTCATCTACATTGGGGAGGGCCATTTACTTTACTGAGTCTACTGATTCAAGTGCTAGACTCAAAGAAACACCCTCACAGACACACCCAGAAACGATGTTTAATCTGGACACCCATGGCCAGTCAAGTTGACATATAATATTAAGCACAACAAAGACTAAATGTATAAAATATAAAAATTACTGTGACAACCAAACAAAATACATTTAAAAGTCTAAGTCAGCCTCCTAGTCCAAGTTTTTGAACTCAGGTCTAAATCTATATTGAGGAAAGAATATATCTTTACTCCATCTTCAAGACATATGTCCTAGCCTAGCAGTTATCATTAAGCTATAAAAATGTGTGCTATTCTTTGCTGCCCTGCCTGAATCATCATTGAGGAGCTCCATTACTACTAGTGGATATACTCTCTGTCCCCCTACTCAACCATGTTGTATTAATTCTCACGTTTACACTTTTAATCAAGCTGCTCTCTTTTACCCCCTTCCCTCTGTCCCTTTCCTGGCTGATGCCCATTTGTGCCTCAAATCTCAGCTGAGGTGGAACTTTCTCAAGGGAGATTCTCTACCATGTTACCCAAGTTAGTCCGGACCTCCTTAGGCATTCCCATAGCACCCTGTATTTATTTGTTCATAGAACCCTTAATAATTTTATATATCTTCTCTAGGCACACTGACCAGATTGGAGAAGATTTATAAGTCAGATGATATTGTGTGTTAGTGAGGCTGTGCAACAAAATGAACTTTTTAATGCTGCTGATGGGAGTGAAAATATACAACATATAATTGCATGGAAATTCAATGCCTAGGCATCAGTCCCAGAGAAACTATTTCACATGTGTACAAGGAGATATTGCTGATAATGTACACAGTAGTACTTTTATAATCTACATCATTAAGAAAATGGAAAATTAAATTATATTAACTAAAGTATATTCATCAAATGGACTATTATGCAACATAAAAATGAAGATATTAAAGCTACATGTATCAATGGATGAATCTCATAAACATAAGTCTAAGAGAAAAATACCAGTCATAGAAGACTACCTGCAGCATTATATAGTCTATATAAAGTGTTGAAATACTTAACAAAATTATAACTTGTTCTGGGAACATACAGCAAGTCATTTTAGCTTGTTTCAATGGCTGTGACATGGAGCTCAAACTGGATGGCTTAACCAAAGCAATGCATCTCACATTATGGAGGCTATAAATCTAAGATCAAAGTGTCAGCAGGGTTGGTTCCTTCTGAGGGCTCTGAGAGAGACTGTTTCATGCCTGTCTCCTGGCTTCTAGAAATTTGCAGACAATCTTTAGTGTTTCTTGGCTTGCACATGCATCATCCTGATCTCTGCCACCATCCTCACATGGTGTTCGCCCTGTGTGCATGTCTGTCTCTGTGTTCAAATTTCCCCTTTTCATAAGGACACAGTTATATTGGATTAGGGTCTACCCTAATGACCTCTTCTTAACTTGATAATTTGCAAAGACCTTATTTCCAAATAAGGTCACATTCAGAGGTCCTGGGGGTTAAGACTCAAACATGTTTGAAAGGACACAACTCAACCCATAACACAAACACATAAAGAAATGCATGATAATGATAAATGCTAAATTAAGGAACATGGTTACTTCAGGGGAAAAGGAGGGATATGTGTTCAAGAAAGGGTTAACTGTACTTCAAGTGCCATGAGAATATTTTATTTTTGAGGTTGGTCAAGAATACACAGATGTTCACTCCATTATTCATTATAGTTCCTTTTATGTCTAAAATACTTTGTGATAAAATACATATCTTATAATTAAAATTTCTTTTCCTAATGTTATTCTTCAAATTACGCCATAAAATATATGAGGGCAGAACCTCTGTATCACAAGCCTAGCACAATGCTTGGCACATTGTGGGCATCTAACAAATGCCTGAATTAAAGAATGAGGTGGACATTATTATGCTACTTGGAGATGAGGAAATTGAGGTGCAAATGAGGAGCTTGAGGCTGTGATCACATCATTGTATGAATGATCAGCAGAGTCAGGGCTTGAGCTCAAGTACTCTGACCTTTCAAAGATCACTATTGCCCTTTCTTGGTGAGCAGGTGTGTAACTGAAGGCCCCAGAAATCCAAAGAGTTATTGGTTCTTCTTTGTTGTCATTGGATACTCAATAGTTAATTGGGAAAAGACACTCAGATGTTAACAAGATTCAGCACCTTTAACAACAAAGGCACTAGGTAAGAATTTAGAGATCAACATCTGTGGAGATATATACCCACTGGAATTGCCTGGATGCAGGTGGGTAGCCTTGAAGAATTATAGTGATGATATCTTTGTGGCAAAAGTAAATAAATAAGAACTGGAAGGATCTGCAGGGGTGTCCAACCTTTTGGCTTTTCTGGGCCACACTGGAAGAGTGGTCATGGGCCACACATTAAATACATTGCAACATGTAATCACAAAAAAATTTCATAATGTTTTAAATAAATTTACAATTTTGTGTTGGGCTGCATTCATAGCCATTCTGATCCGCCTGTGGCCTGCGGGCCACAAGTTAGAGGGAAAGAAGCAAATGATATAGCACATCTCTGTGGATAAGGATATCTAGGAAGACTGCCTGTGTTCCTAAATATCTCCGCTCTTTTGGAAATTGTCTCTTGGTCCACAGAAGTGGATCTTTCCATTGATTTTATACTATGTGTCTCCACCCCTTTCATCATAGTTTATTGGACTAGAGATAATTATCGGACCAGAATTTACCAATCTCACTTGTGAATGAGAAACAGGGACTGAGAAGTTTAGTCAGTCTTTGCAGCTGAATGGAAACGTAACATCTGAATTTGCATGCTGTGGGTTGGCCACATTCTACACATTAAACAGGAAACCTAGAAAGAAGGCCAGGAGAGAAAGAGAGGGGGGGAGAGAGAGAGAGAGAGAGAGAACAAACCAGTGACTCATGAGAAGCAGAGAGATATAAAGAATGAAAAGTAGAGAAAGCAAAAGATTTTCCAGGTCCTCTTTCCAAATCCTCCCTAAGGGCTATCTATCATTGTGTTCTGTAAAATATCACCTATATTCTTAAAATAAATGTCCATTTTACTTAAGTGAGGTCAAGTCAGTTCATGTTATTTGTAACCAAAAGAGCTGAATAGTATAGCTTGGCAGATGGTGGGTACAAAGCACAAAAAAAGAAAGAAATGAGTTTCTCAGCCTAACAGTTGGCAGAAATAGTGTGCCTGGTCCCATTCTCCCAGCCTCACCCACCTGCTACCTTTCCATACCATTCAGCAGACACATTTCTACTTTTTCAATCCAGAATGGGAAACAAATGAAAGGAATAAACCCTTCTAAATTATTAGCATGAGCCAAATAGAGCTGGACAGCCCCCAGCTACCCACTCAGCCACCCTCAAGCAGTTGTCTCCAAAAGCTAAATTGGAACAACTGAGCCAATAAGAATTCAGCTTTGGGAGCACACAGAAACCTATTCCAGGACCAGGGAGGTGGGACACTGATGTAGTCACGGCAGTGGGAAAATGTTTTAAGGCTGAGAAGTTTGAATGACAAAGGTGAGAACTGACAAAAAGAGAAATTAGAGTAAGCAAAAGACCAAATACCCTTTTTAAGCTCTTTAAGGACCATATTAATCACTATTGAACAAGTCAGTAGTAGTTTGCAGGCAAGAAAGGGAAAAAAACAAACTCATTTATTGGAATATGTCCATGTCTACCAATTGCCCCACACTGGTTCTATGCATGTATTAGATGAGCATCATTAACTTTAAGGAGTTACATAGAACTAAACTGTATCCAGACCATGAAAGCAAATAACTGTCTTTATTCAACTTTGTGTCACCAGCAAGTAGCATGGTGCCTGAGTAAAGGTTGGTGTTCAACATGTTCTTTGTGAAATTGATTAAAGTGAGTTGAAAGTGTTAAGATTATCATATTGGAAATGAAAGTTGGGAGTATAATCTTGATTATTACAACCAGAGGTGAAGTTCCAATATTAATACACAAAGCCATGTTTCTGCTAAAAAAAGCGAAAATCAGAAAACTACTTTTCTACAAAAAAAAAAAAAATTCAAAACAGTGTCTCCTGCACTATAGCATAACTGTGAAGGCAAAACATCAACAGAAGGCCTAAAGCATTAAGATTATAAGAAGACAGAGCTTCAGCTTCAAGTAAAGTAAGGCAGTGAAGCATCCCCTATATACCTAGGTGAGTTTCTCCACTATGCTGCCCACCCATGTTCCTTTCACATTGCCACCATGCCTATCAGCATCAAACATTTTCTTCATTTAATTAAGAGGGCCTGTGAGTATGCCTCAGGGATTTTGAAAATGAGGGATGCCCACTTGTGACAGTTCAGATGGGGCTCAGCAAATCCTCATTTCTGGTGTGAGAAGTGAACAACACACTAATGATAAGTATGATGGATATTATCACTAAAAGGAACCCTCCAGTCATCAGGGACATCATGAAGAGTTAATGTGGATCCCTTGTTCAAATGATGGGCAGTGCCTCCCAGAATGCTAATGAGTGTTCTGCAGGATTGGTCTGGCTTCCATGAGGACCCAAAGCATTGGCAGCCAGTGATCTTTTGTCACTCATACCTTCCCCTGTCTGCAGTTCCTTTAGGTGTGGTCCCTACCTGAGCTTCTCTTTTAAGCCTATGCAATCATTCCAATTTCAAGTTCCCTCCACATCTCAGTGATCCTAATTTCAAGTCCCTGAGAGGAAGGTCATCTGGATCTTCTTGCTACCCTGGGCAGTATGACGTACTGGCATAATCTTCGAGCCATGCATGCTTGAGGGTTGCCTTCATGATTCTCAAATCCTCTCTTTTTTTAATGAATCTCTTCTAACTCAGAAATTTGACCTCTCAAAACTTATTTCTGCTTCAAACTCTAATAGCCTATTACAGAAATCAAAAAACAAATGAACAAACAAAAATCCTTCACTGCATTCTTTTTCCTCCTTGAATTTCTGCTGCAGCAGTTCTCATTCTTCTCAAGGCAGTATGGATGCCTCCAACAGTTTCAGGAATATGTCATTCACCTTCAAGGAAATGATGAGAACAAAAGTGTACATTTCTTGGCATTACTTTTATGTAGCATATTAACAGGAATAAGGTGGCCAGCATTTTGTAAAGTCTTTTGGAGGAAGAACACATGGAAATATTATTTCTAAAGATTGTATCTAAAAGGAACTAACAACAGGGTCAGAAATAGGGAATTTTAAAAGCTGATAGCCCTTTCTAGTTTCTTAGCCAAGATCTGAAATCCCTGGATCCTGCTCACTCTCCTTGCAACTAAGCTTCTGATGACTACAGGCCCAACAGAGATTCCCCCCAGAATGAAAACTTTTAGGCACTAGCTAGGTTTTTGCTCCAATTTTCTTTCAGGCCTTCTACCCTGATGAACTGAACTAATATGTATTAGACCCACAAAATACCCTTTCAGGTTCCACTCCCTCCCACCTTCACCTTGGGGCTCACCTTTGACTCCTCAAAAGATGATGAGGTTGATAACCCAGGGATTCTCCTAGTGTCACACTAGGAGACCCTGAAGAGATGGAAGGAAGAAGAACAAAAGAAAGGCAAAGAGAAGAGGGAGAGAATATAACTTTTTAACCCTCTTTTCTCCTTCAGTTTAGCTACACCATTATCACAGGAATCCCATTGTACATGAATAGAAGACTCTGTGTTGTCCTGTATCCAAGGTTCCATTTCATTGGACTTGCATTGTTCAATATGGTAGTCATTGGTCACATGTGACTATTTAAATTTGAATTTTATTATTAAAATCAAATTAAAAGTTTAATTCCTCACTAGCACAAGCCACATTTCAAGAGGTCAAGAGCCTGTGTGATTAATGGCTGCTCTTTGGACAGTGTAGATATAGAACATTTCCATCACTTCAGAAAAGTCTAATGAATAGCACTGTAAACCTAGACAATGGAGAGAAAGGGTTGGGGCTAGAGTTCCTTAGAGCTCAGTGAGTATGACCAATAAAAGTGGCATCACAAAGCAGACTCAGGCAGTGATAGTAGACGGAGTGGTGGTCTTCGTAATAGCTTAGCATGTATTAAACACATACTCAGGTAGGTACAGGACTTATTTCCATTTTACAGAAGGGAACAGGAAGACTATGCAGTATGCTCAAGCTTAAACAACTATGAGTGGTGGAGCCAAGTCTCAATCCAGGAAGCTGGGTTTTAAGAGTCCATTCTCTCAACCACTATGTGGGATTTAGAGAAGGATCCACAAAACCTGAAAGAAGAGTTATCGGTACCAGAAAGATGGAGCATAATCCGGTGATATTTGAAAAATGCACAGGGTTGTGCTTTTGCAAACACTGGCTACAGCTTTCCATCAGCTACTCAGAAGGAAGAATTGAGACATCAGTTCCAGATTCAGCAGCATGTCTTTTGTTGTATTTGTAGATGTTGGTATATTCTAAAATGTACGTTCATTGTTGTTCTATAGTCTTTAATGATTCTTTAGTTGTCATTCTAGGTTATAAGCTTCACAGAAGTGGGGATCATGTCTGTCTTTCATATGAATGTAACACCAATATTTAACACCAGCATTTAACACCAGTATAAAGTTTGTAGTAGTCTCTCAATATATATTCTTGTGAGAATAATGAAGAAATAAATAAAAATAATCTCTCCAGTTTTGTTATACAATGATAAGTGTACTGGTGGGATTTACCTGGTTATCAGAGTCAAGACTACGGTGCTACAGATACTCAGTACTCTTTCAGAATGTCTCACACAATGGGCATTTCTTAATTTCGCAACTGAGTTTGCATTCTTCTTTCCTGTGGTACAGCACCCAAATCTCTATCTGGGGAATGGCTCTTTCCCCATTGCATATAACCTTGGAGTCCTGTCAGTCAAGATCTGCCCTCCTCTAGCCACAGGGACGCCAAGGTGGACCAAACAATTTCCCTTCCAGTCTGAGTTGGCTGAATGGAGCTGCACAGGCAGAGACAATGGCATGGAAGAGATTCACTCCAGCTGCAATACCCATAAGGCTGACCTTTGGAACTGTCCTGGTTTTAGCCTTTTTTAAATCTGTTTTCTCAGGTGTTCCTTCAGTCCTGTGAGTACCCTGCATACTTCCCAAACAAACAAAGGAAAACAAAACAAAAATGTTCTTCATTAGGTTAGCCAATTTGACTTTGATTTCTTTAAACAAAAAAAAGAAAAAAGAAAAAATTCAACCTCTGCCTCTAAGGAGGCTTTTCCCTACTTGTATATGCTCAACATCTCCTCACCATCATTTTACTCAGGGCTGGGTATGGCATTTGTGAGCCCAGTGCAAAGTAAAAATGTGGGCTCCTTATACAAAACAGGAGGGAAATGTTATTAAAATAATAAAAGTAAAAGTTTTTTCTTTCTTCTGTGGGCTGTCTCTCACCTCATCATAGACTTACTTCTTTATTTGTCACTCCAAGTTTAAAAAATTAAAACTTGAAATTATCGTGATGAATTTTACTGTTTATATTGGGCAATCTATGTTTTAAATTAAAAATATCAGAGCACTTAATTGATGTGCAGAATCACCAAAATTACACATTCTGTATTTTATAGATCACATATGTATGTATTTTGTTCTCACTAGAACAGTGGGAACACTGCGCAAAACTAACTCAACTGCTTTTACTTCACTTCTTGCTACCTGCATATTCCACCTTCAACTTACTGCTAAGTAATTTAGGACCCAAAGGAATAGAAGTTACTGGAATCTTCTTTTTTTGTCATCTGTTCAACATAAGTTTCAGGGTAGCAACACAAGTGAGAAGGGGTATGTATGATTAGGTTCCTTAGTCATTCATGTTTCTTAGAAATCATTGTCTTTCTGCATTAAAAGCAAGTTCTGGTTAGAATGGAAAGCATTGCCTCATGGGATTGTGTACCAGTTACCTTATTGTGGCTTTGAGTCTCATTGAGCCCCTGCACATTGTGTATCCTCTGAAATTCTGTGCTCGTGGGGTGTTGCTAACATTATGTAAAAATCAAGTGGCAAATAACAGCAGTCAACATGTATATTACCCATACCCCTTCTGCTCACACACCTATTCTACTGTCCTATTGAACTTTACTTATAAAATGTAAGTTAAAAGATAAAAATTAGTCACAATTTCAGGACAGTGGCAACAGACAAACCACTCATGGATATGGATCCTGTGAGACCCCACAGGTTGGGTGTGATGAAGCCAGCCATGATCTCGACACAACTTGGATTTGGGGCAAGAGCGGTCAAACAGCCTGCCCTCCATCCACTTCAACCCTGAAGTCCAATGGCCTGTGGACTCCTCCTTTCAAGGAGGTGCCCCTGAATGGGAGCTCACCCTAGTGTCCTTTCTGGAAGATTTGGGAAAAATAAGAGAAAATCAAGTTTCAGATAAGGGTTTTATGGTTTTCCTATTTAGGTGCATTCCAGAGAAACCTCTAAACCCCATTTAATGAAAGGGAAGAAAAAAAAAAACCCTGAGTATTATTCTCCTGCTTCCTATAACCATAAGAGAAGGGAGACTTTTACATGGCAGGGGAGCATCCAATAGTGGCCATCTACTAGAAAAGATAACCACGTTGCTGGAAACATTCTCGAGAGGAGCCCTGAGAGGGACCCTTTTCATTCCCACAGCTTCAGCTCTGCCTTCCTATTGTTTCAGTTCAGATGTGACAGCATTTGAGTCACGGAATAACAACAATTTTGAATTAGAGGGAACTGTCGAAGTCTTCATATCTAACTCAT
The DNA here is from genome assembly GCA_004024845.1 of Tonatia bakeri. Lineage (NCBI taxonomy): Eukaryota > Metazoa > Chordata > Mammalia > Chiroptera > Phyllostomidae > Tonatia > Tonatia bakeri. Next base: position 27,440 of record PVIA01011565.1, on the reverse strand, counting down.
TTACACACGGGACTTGACGACTTTCCTGAGGGAACAACACTGGTGAGGAGCAACACCCAACGAGCACCTTAATTTCTCACTTTTATGCATGTCACTAGCTGCATAGCATTCTTTCTCTTAAAGATAAACATAACAACTCTGCTGTATGATTCTAGTTATACAATGTTTTTAAAATAACAAAATTATAGCAATGGAGAACAGATTTGTGGTTGCCAGAGTTAAAGGGTAGTAAAAGCAGTAGGTGTGGCTGTGACAGGAAGTGAGGGATCCCTGTGGTGGGTTTGTGTCTTGACTACATCAGTATCAATATCCTGGTTATAATACTGTGCTATAGGTAGTGTGAAAAGATGCTCACTGGGGGAAACTGAATGAAGGATACACAACATCGCTCTGCATTATTTCTCATAACTGTGGATGAATCTACAATTATTTTGAAATAAAAAGTTTAATGAGAAAGTTTAGTAAAGAACACAATTTAAAGTTTAACTTCAATCACTTGTGATAAATAATAAAGCCACATACTAAATTAATAATAATTGAATACTATTTTCCTACATGAATACTATTTTCTTACTTGAGGTTGTACCTGGGCCCTCATATTTCATGCTATTCCTGATTTTATTATTATTATTATTATTAATTTTTATCATTATTAGTTTTTATCATAATTTTAACTCTTCAAAGTTTTTTCCTGACATAGGCTATTTGACAATGCTCTTCCAAAAGAGAAAAAAGTCACAGCTCCAGATACACACAATGAGGTGACACCTGTGTCACAGGTAACCAAGAATGTTCACGTTGTTCAGAATTCATAGAGGTTATGAATGCCAGTCAGCACCTCTGGACAATGTGGTTTAATCTCTTCAGAATGACTCAATGTAGGAGAAGAGACATTTTTAAAAGAATGTCCATCAAATACAAAACCACCCAGTGAAGACTATTAAGGCCATTTGGGGCTATTAGAGTGCATCCTAGAAGAACAGAGAAATAAAATGATTTAAATTGGCCGGCCTCATCTCAAATTATATGAACAGCTCAAAGTTGATCCCATTTGGAGTTAAAGCTACAACACATTCAGCAAGAACCAGAATATTTTCAAGGGTTGCTGTGAATTGCCTTTTCATAGATATGATTGCTTTGTGAACAACCATGAAACAGAAGTAATGTATATATATTACTAAAATTATTGGGAGTGTGGATACATGAACAAAAAATGTCAGTGCACCACCACTTTGGTCATTTATCCTAATTTTGACTTTAGTATTTGGAACAAAATAAAGGTAGTTTTGAAAAATTGGACTTTTTGATCACTTAACCAAAAAAAAAAAAACAAAACCCAAAACAAAACAAACAACATTTCTTTCCAAGTGGAAAAATAAGTGAAATTTTTGTTTCACTCATTTACCTATTCATCCTTAAAAAAATCATTCTGTGTAAGCACTATACTAGCTATTTAGTGTATCATGGGGATAAAGTCATGAAAAATAATTATAGCAGCAAAAGTTTAATTAGTTTACATAGGTACCAAGCACTGTTACAACAAATATTAAATTATGCGGGGTTTTGAATAGTCCTATGAGGCAGGTATCACTATCTTCCTGCTATCTTCAGCGTGATGCATCCAGAAACTTGTAAATTTTCCATAAGGAACATCATCTCTGCTCCGTGGTAAAGAGCAAAGCTATAAAACTTGCCTGGCAAATTGGGTGTCAATTTCCTAGCTGCTTCTTGTGGGCATTTAAAAAAAAAATTCCTGCTATTAGTATTTTATATTTCTTGCTGCTGATATTTCCACTGAAAGCAATTTTATTAATGTGAGGATTCAAAAGGACAACGTGAAAGGAAAATTAAATAACTTTTTTATATTACAAAAAACCTTCACGTGGGAACTGACAGTTAGAGCTCAATCTTTGCTCATCTCTGGCCCAGAAGCCTCATTAACACTGGCTTGCAATCAAAGCTATTATTCTAGTGGCTACTTCCTTTGAGACCTGCCACCATGGCGCTTCTGACCCTACTTCTTGTTTTCAAGTTCCCACAGTAGATCTTTTCTAAAATGTCTCTTTTTTTTCCTTACGAGAATGAAACTAGTGGTATTAACCATCTCCCCTACTGCTTTTCTTTGGCATTCCTTTTAACTTTTCTATTTTTTTTTATTTCTAAGGATCTCTCTGGAATGAGAGCACTTTTTCTATTTTGCAATGCCTCCTTTCACACTGGAAAAAAAATGGAGTTTCGCACTCAGTAAAGTGGAGGTTCTCTGATTTGTAAAATGATTAGAAAACACTTTGTTTAGAATTCTAATCCCCTGTCCCACTGTGAGCATGGGATTACTCCCCAGGACACATTGGAGGGGCCCTGCAGGAAAGTGGAAGGACACAGGCCTCAGAGTTAGATGGATTTAGTGGAAAATTTCAACTCCCTCACTTTCTAGCTCTGTGACCTTGGGCAACTTAGCTGAGCCTCAGTTTCATTATCTATAAAACAGGAAAATAATGAGTACTTTGCAATGTTGTTTTAAAGACTCATAGGCACAGAACAGAGTCTACAGCAAAGTGTGTCTTTTTCTTTCTTCGGGGGAAGAATGTGGGGGGGGGGATAAAAGTCAAAATGTAGGGGCATCAAGCAGGGAGTTAAAGGAAGACAAAGAGTAGACTATAAAGCATCAGTGTCTCGTCGTTAGTGACGGAGAGAAGGCAAACCCACCGCGGAAGCTTTCAGTGCAGTGAGCACTGCAGTGTGGTGGCCAATGATGAAAACCTTGTATTGTGGGGTCTGGAATCAGACAGACCAGGGTTAAGTCCAGTCTTCACCATTTATTGGTTGTAATATTTTCCTCTTCTGTAATTTGGGAGAATTAATACGTCTTTCAAAAGGTCATATGAAGACTGAATTGCATAATATTTGCAAAGTACATAACCCCAGTGCCTGGCACATAGTAAGCTCTCAATAATTGACCACAATTTTTATTAATATCAGTAGCAATTAGATGTGAGTTTTACTTTCAGTGAATTTCTAAATCTTTCCAGGCCTTCATTTTCTCACTTGGAAAATGGATGCTGTGGAAAGTACCTCATACAGCTATTGTTAGAAGGGAAACAAACAGTTGGTGAGATACTTGGCACATAATGGGTAACAGATACTTGTCTTCTCTCTTGTCTGCTACGACCATCAAATACTAGCTGGAAACTACACTCCTGACTTTCTCTGAAAATGTACTTTTGTGAATGAATATCATAGCCTCTCTCTTTGTATTTTTTTCCATCTCTTTGAACCTTGTTTTTTTTCATTCTCAAACCTGACCCTGGATGTGTGATCATTCGTGATTGCCTGGTAGATGTGTCTGATGTTTCCCTGCAAGAGCCTTGTTCCAAAAAAAAATGTCTCCGCTATGGCTCCCACATTTTTACTATCAGCAATTTGTTTTCCCATGTTCTCTATAAAACAGAAATTCATGTTAACACTTCAATTGGAGTAAGTTAAAACTTTCCTTCTTGACAGGAAAACGAAATATCCTAGAAGGGACTGGGTGATGCAGTAAATGAAGAATGTGAACACGGAAGAAAAAATTTTAAGAATAAAGGTGGCGGAAGGGTTTCAAAGAACACAATCTTCATATTTTCACAGCAATTTGAGAAACGCAGGAAGGTCTTTTAGAAGTAGCTTCTGTAATTTCTTTCTTGCTTTCCCTCCCTCCCCTTCCTCTCTCTGTCTCCCTTTTTCATCCCCCTTTCTTCCCGCTCCCTCCCTTTCTTCCTTTTCTGATTCACATTTATTTTTGTCCATTTAAACAACTGTGCCTGCTTTCTCTTTTTCCACTCAGAGAGTTTTAAACTGCTTCCCATTTCCCTTCCCTGGTTTCAGGCACTTCTTCTATTGCATTTGCAATCCCCATGCTGACACAGCACCACCCCCCTCTTCCCCTTTTTCATTTATAACAAATATGTGTAGAAAATTCATCCTGCTCAGTGTCAGATGCCAGATCCACTTTGGACATGCATTATTTTTATTCAAGGTAGGTTTTATTCCCTTTGTCTTTCCCATAACCTTCATAATACACCCACACATTCCCCATCATTACCTGACCAGTAAATCAAAAAAACTGTCTTTATACTTTTAAAGATGGAGAAAGTATATATTCTTTATACTTTTAAAGATGGGAGGTAATATTAGACGGTGAAACCTGGATCAGTTCAGAGTGAATTAGTGCCCAAAAGCTAGGAAGCATGGAAGGTTATCTGATCAGACTTCTTTTTTTCCCCCTGAAACTTATCCTAGCTTTTGAATTTGTAAAAGTGAGTGAATAATTTGGTGAGAACACAAGATTTGCATCATGTCCAGCTTTTCTTTAGGGTTGAATTTTCCACTAAAAACATTCTTTCCTTCTGGAAATTGGAGAAATTCACGTCCAGGGAAAGAAAACACATGTGCTCTTAGAAATATTGAGTCAGTAGTCACTGCCATTTGAGTCCCATTTAAGTCTAATACAGAGATCAGTGTCTACTCTGGTGTTCACTTTCATAGAGCTGAGACTGTAACATGCAATCCATGACCAAACTGTTGGAGAAAACTGCCTGCAGAAATGCTCTCACATCCCACACTCTGATCCCCAAAATATAATTCTTTGTGTACACCAGTGGTAAAATGATTTTGGATATAATAATAACCCACTAGATTATTATAGTCTCTTTGGGTTCTTGACTCTAGGACCCCCAGCACAGTGCATGTGGCATGCCCTCAGTAAAAGCATTTTGAGGTGAGTTGAACTGAGTGGATATTAGCCAAGCCCTGCTTAATGAGAGAAGCACAAGATGAATAGATTGGTTCAAACTACCACAGCTGTTATCATATTCCATTAAGTAGACCCGGCCAGACTCAACACAGATACAGTCTTCAATTTAAAGGCTGAAACAGTGGTCAGAGAAAACTGCCTTGTTCCTAGGCTCTTGTTCTTTCTTCCCTTTGTAACAGTGCTCTATACATATTCCATTTAATTGACTTGTTGCTTCACTGGATTGTGCACACAATACAGTAGTATCACCAGACAATAAGTTGAGATGGTCAATTTATGTGCAACCAGAAAGGTCCTAGAAAGCAGTCAAATTGCACTGAAACAGTTTTGTCCTGACAGGAAGCCATTAGCACTGAGCTCCCTCACCCTCCTGGTTTCTAAGACCACAACACAATTGTTCACTAGAGCATCATTTCTCATAAGACCCTGGAGTAAAAATCAGGAATTCTGATTTCCATTTCTGCCTCTTCCCACTTGGCTTTGGGACCTTGGATAGGTATTAAACCTCTTTGGACCCATCAAACAGCATCTTAAATTTGCCTTTTTACATGTGTTATCTTATTTTTTCTTTGTTAAGCTTTTTAGGTTAGACATTGCTTTTTAGGTTAGATCTTTTAGGTTAGATGTTGCTTTAGGTTAGATTCTTTCAACAGCAAACATGTGTTGAGTCCCAACTGTTCTAAATTCCAGGGATAATCAAACTTATGGCTCAGAGAAGTTTTATAGTCAATCCACTACCTAGAAATGTATTCTAATGATGGTAATCTAGGTAATTTTAATCAATCTGTAAGAGTGTGTAATTATAACCCACCTCACCATTCTTTTGACATCGTTTCTGTAAATACTGACTCTGACTAATATGTAGCTTATAGATAAAAAGCATGTTTGTATAAGAATCCTAGAAACTAACTTTAAAAGATACAGTCATCCCTTCAGTCATCCCAGTTCTGGGAGATTTGCTGACCTTCAAATGAAAAACAGAATGATGTAAAACCAGAATGACAAAGACCAGGATGATGCACACCAGACCATTGCTTAACCAGTTTTGAGGTCCTAGTGGGAATGGACTGTGCTGGTCTGCATCTAGAGAACTACTCAACCTCCTTCCCCTTGATCTCTTTGTTTTGCTTTCCTTCTCCTTCCTTATAAAAACCTTTGCCTGCACAGAGGTGTTAAGAGGTACTTTGGAACAAAAGTCTCCCATCTTCTCAGACTGCTGGCATCTGAGCAAACCTCTTTCCTTTCCACCAGCATCTGTCTCACCAGCTCGGCTTTTGTTGTGGCAGGCAGCCAAATCCGCATTTGGTTACAAACTCCCAGGCTGGAGACAACAAAAAGGAGAGGACAAATATAAAAAGCATCTTCTTAAATGCACCTGAGAACTAACAAGACTCCAAGAATGACTCAGCCACAGTCTAGGATTAGCTGAGGATACAGAGAATTGAACCCAGTGCTCAAAGCTGCTTTTGCCTGGGCACACTTGCCTATTTGGAAAAAAAAACAGCTACAAAACAAAGTTGTGATTCTGGTGACTTTTAAAAAAAACAGAGAAAAAATAAAACCCCAAGACCTGCCAAATAAATCTTGGGAGAATGAGCATTTACCACATTAAGATAGGACCACAAAGGTCTATAGTCTCAAGTGTGAAGCAGAAATAAACCAATTCTTGATTGACTTTCAGCCTACATTAATGGCAACTAAGGGTCCAGGGAACTTCAAAGCTTAATCTTCAATTAATATTGTCTGAGATGAGTATTGACTCTCCTGGTAGAAGCCAACAAAAATTCTCTTTGGATAAAAGTATGAATATCCTAGGCTTCCAATTTAAAAAAATAAAATGTCAAGTACAGATATATAACCAGACAGCAAGGAGACATAAATCAACAAGAGTATCTTCTCAACTAACAAAGACCATATGCTTGAATTATCAGACATAGACAATAAGTGACACATTTTTCTTCCTATGTTTAAAGAAATAAAAAGCACCCTATAAAATATCTATAAATAATAATAAACTACAAAGTTACATAGCAGATCTGAATAAGAAATATTTAGAACTCTTAAAATGTAAATTAATAACAAATTAAAAACTGAATTTTATATAACTTATGTTAAACACAACTGAAGATAAAGTTGGTGAACTAAAAGACAGATCATAAGATATTGCACAGAATGTAGCACAAAGAAACAAAATGCAGATTATACAAAAGGTAAAATACATAGAAGGCACTGTAAGATTAACACACATTTAAATCAGGTTCCCAGGATGGGAGAGAGATAATGTGATGAGAGAAATAATTTAAAAGATAATGACAGATAATTTTCAGAATGAAAACTTAAACTCAAGGCTTGTAAACTCCAAATTGTATGTTCTTTCTTTGTGTTTAGAAATCTTAAATTTCTTTATGCCAGCATTCTTTATTGTTTGACATTTATCTTTCTCTTCCTTCATTTACTCTTGTCATCTGTGTTTATCCTGAAAAAAATATTTTGTAGTATCACTTGTCCTCAGAAAAATGGTAATGATTCCACCTGTCATCTCTCATAGAAAGAAATAAATGACTTAGTAGAGGTCTCAAAAAAGATCTCCTTAAATTGCTAAGGTATCAATGTTGCAATGAAGTAGTGTTTTGTTTTGTTTTTTTGTTTGTTTTGTTTTGTTTTGTTTTTTGTAATAGTGCTGTGGGGATCGTAAGCAGGAAACAACTAACTCAGTCATGGGGAACTTGAAAAGTCTTCTCCAAGGAGATGGCATTTCAACTGGGTCACAAAGAGTCTTGAGGGAAGAGTGGGAGTTTGTCAGACTAATAAGGTGGAGTGGGCATTCTAGGTAGGAGGAAGAAAATGTGTGTAACCTCCAGACATTAACATTCATGGAATGCTGAAGGAAGCAATTCATGTTGCTTGAAGACAGAGTGTATGATAGGAAAGGAGGGAAGGAAGGTCTGAACAATTCAGATGACATTAAAATGGAATGAACACCACTTTAAAGAATTTGGTTTTATCTTATAAACTAGTGTCCCTCGAATTGGAGTCCATGGACTCTTAGGAGAAAAGCGAGGGTATACTCTTGAGATGCAAAAGATCTTCCAGGAAAGCTTTCCCCCCTCCTTTTTGATGAGAATTTAAATAAAACAGAACAAAGAAGCAAACAAACAAAAGTCTTAAAATGAATACAGAAATATTCTGGATCATTTGGATTACTACCATATTTATCACCTCTGGTTACATGGCACATTAGATTCAATGTGGGAGTTGAATACATGGTAGATTCTATTTTTCAAATACATAATCACTCCGTCTATAAAACAATCAAGAGTGGTAGGGACCACTGTATATTAGAGATTACATGCCTAACTTTTAAAAAGTATCTGAGTCTGATTTTAAAAGAAATAACTCTGTGCAATCCAAATAAAACACAGTACCATCAGTTATCAACACTGACCTAAAGTGACAGTTTTCAACTTTTAATGTGCTAGTAAGTGCATTTGATTGTATGGGGTTACATGGACACATCCTAGTGGAAAAATGACAGTTGTCCTACACTGAAGTCATTATTTATATTCATGTGGAATTATTTTATCAGTTATGAATTATGTTTGCTTCTCATTGATAATTTAAATAAAACACATTTTCCTAGAATATGACTTTTGTTTCTTAAGTTAGAAAATAAACTGAAACTCTGCTGTGAGATCATGAAAACAACATTGCACGGGAGAGTGATGTTCCCTTTAAGAGTTTCTGGTTTATAACAAATGATCAGCTATGGATTTATTCAGTAAATTTTTTGTTTATGCCAAATAAATTTCAAAGAACATCATGGGGAATTGGACAAAAGATCTTTGACTGTAGTTTGAATACATTTTCTTCCAAATTTCAGACAAAGTGGAAATAATGATTGAAAATTTGATTTATAATCATTTCAAAATAGTCTGAATGTCATTTCCAGCATTTACTGACATCTTTCCACTGGCTCTGTGTTACAGCCATGAATATTTTTTAACAACTCTAAGAAGTAAAAAAATAATTTCAGATATTATTTTCCCATACACAGGTCCAGTAATAATTGGATTAGGTAATCATTTAATGCAGATTGAAATATGCCATAATGATAACCTTATCTTCAAGTTACCATGATAGCTCCATAAGGATCGAGAGGCAGCTCATCCCAATTGGCATTTGATGATTATTCTGTAGACAGAATTACGACAAGGAGGTGGTCTGAACACCCTAAAATAGTAAACATAACTGTGATGCTACTTAATACTCTTATGAACAGCATCCTTAAGTTAACCACATTGCACTCTTTAGTAATTTCAAATTTAAGACACAAACAGAGTAAAGGTAACACATAGAAATATAGTAAAGTATAGCTTTCTTATTCTACTAATCTTTCTTATTCAATTAATGTTGTTAATTAGAATTTTATTGGCATAGTTTTATCTATATTTGATTCTATATTTATTTTTGGATTTAGATTTATATATTATCTATGAGAAAAAGAGTTATACCTCATCTTTTGTATCAATATTTTGTTTTTATTATAATAAATATTTTAAGTCAGCATTATGAATCTGAAAGAACTTATCTCCTTTAAAAGAAAAACACTGTTATAGGCCCTATGTTGCCTCTGAAAGATACAAAAAGGAGAGTAGATGATCAGGTTTTAATTTTACATTTACCCTCAGACAGTGTGTGAAGGTTAGAATATAAAGGGGCAATACCTGAGACAGGGGTTCACTTAGGAAGCAGTAATCTAGTTGAGAGATAATGAGGATTTTAATAAAAGATACTGCTTTAGGATGAAAAGGAATGGTGACATGCCAGGTAGATCCCTTGCAGCTTATTTCCTACTATGCACAATGGTTTAAGTTATAGAAGAGCATATGGCAAGGATTGTGGAATAGGCTTTTTGGGGAAGAGGATAACTTACCAGCTGGATCAAGAAGTCAAGAAAAGGTGAAAAGGTGACGTTCTCTGGATCTTAACATTATCCACAGGCAGGCGTGCTGGGGCTGAAGTTCTGATGGCCATGAATGTGGGTTCTGTGTTCCAGCAGAAGGATGCCCCCACACAGCTATGTATCACTCTCTTTATAGGACAAGCTTGAAAAACCCAGCCTTGCAACTGGGGGAATACAGAGTCTGCCTAGAATAAGACTGTCTGAATTTGAGGTACTAGCAATCTGAGAATTGACCAGGAGTGCCAGATCTTCAGAACCTAGAAAGCTTGAGTTCATGAGATGAAGCAGTTAACCTCACTGGAGAGAAGACACCTGTTGACACATGGGAAGTGCTGCTTCTCCCTCTGAGAGAAGAAGAATCCTCAGTTTCAGCTAGCTCTTTGCTCAAGCAAAGAGGGAGAGCTTTCAGGGTCACTTTGAGACAATTATGCTCATTACACTACCATCTAAAAGTTATTTCATAGATAGAATTCATCAGAGTTGGCAATTAAGTTTTGGGGCGTAAGTGACAGGGAAAGAGGAGTCAAGATTTGCTCTTAGGTTTATATCTTGGCTAGTTGAGTATATGATGATTCCTTTAGCTGAGATAAAGGATTTGGAAGAAGAAAGGGGCTTTATGGTGAAGAGAGAGATGATACATTCACATTTGAATATTTTGAGTTTGAGATGTCTATCATGCAGTCATTTGAAAGAAAAGGAAGCGAGGGAATATTGATTTGAAAGTCAGATGCACTGGTTATACTTGAAGCTTGGGAGGTGAATGATAATGACATTTTTTTCTATGTAGACTGGGAAGAGAAGGGAAGGGAATTTTAACATTTAAAAAACAGCTCAGTATAGTAGATCAATTGGTACGTGGGATGAGGCTGGGGGCAGAAAGAGGAAAATCATATACAAGAAGCCCAAGAGCTTTCAGTCTAATGAAGCATTCAGATAATGTGAGAATTTTTAGGAAAGTAGTGAAAGCACATTTTACCATTGTTTAAGAAATGGTTGGTTTATAAAGCAGATGACTTTTTTTCTGGAAGTTTGCTGGTGAAGAGGAGAGAAAGAAGAGCAATAAAACAGGAATCAACAGGGAACCATAAGAGACAGTATTGTTATTTATTATATTATAAAATTATATTGATGGCCTTATGAGTTGGGTTGACATTACATAAAATGTATGGAATAAGGTGGGGTTATATTTGCCCACCTCACATTTTTTTTTGTTTTTTAATGACCATTATTTTAAAGGCATTTAACAGAAGAGATTTTACTTTAAGTGTAAAGCAGATCTGCAAAATTATTTCTCTATTCTAATACCCTGTTAGCATTTACCCTGACTTCATTTTTAGGCCCTCTGAGCCAGCCCTCCCCCCAATTCCCAAGACCATGGTAATATATCAAAAATAAAATTCCAGTCACATCAGTCACTTGCTCATTCATTCCATGATCTGGTCTTTGCCCAAATGCAAATGTCCATTAAGCCCATATTCACTGATACCTCTATGTGCAGTCTAATGTGGGAGACTAAGGAGTAAATGAGCAATCATAAAAGAGCCTGGTACAAACTGTAATAGGGAGGAGCCTGGCACGCCAGATTGAGAGAGTTTGCCAGAATGGGGATGGCTAAACCAAGTCCCCATGGAATGTCAGGAATTGACTGCATTTCTCATAAATGCCCATTTGCCCTAGCCTTTCTCTTTCAATTTCTGAGTCTTCTATATGCTGTTCCTTTCATCTAAAATGCTTACCTCCATACCCATCAGCCTGTGGAACTCCAATTTATCTTTAAGATTTCATACACAGGTATCTTTTCCTTGAAGTCATCTCTAGCACTCCTTGGTTGAGCCAGGTGACCCAACTTGTGGTCCCTGAGACAGTTACACTTACTTTTGCAGAAATATTTGTCTTCACATATATCTATGTAGGTACTCTTTGAGGATGAGCTATGTCTTTCATTTCTAGTACCTCCACTCTAGCATAGTACCTGGCACATAATGCACAATTAATGTCTGTTAAATGGCTGAATGAATAAAGTTGCTTGACAAGTGAGTAGTCTAATTCTAGAACACTTTAGGATCCTATGAAAAATTCATTTAATTCATTTAATTTTCCTGGTGTTTTCCAGCTATATGTCTATTAACAACTAAGGTCCTTTACCACAATAAAATTCTGTAACTCTACTTGACTCTTTGTGCCTATGAGCACACATAAGATTTGATTGTTCAAACATGTCTACCATTGGCAAAGTCTAATAAATTGATTCATTTAACCTTCAACCAATATTTATCAAATATTTACTGTGTGCAAGGACCTGTGCTCAGTGTTAAGTATCAGCCATGCAGATAAAGACCTTGCTTTTCTTGTCCTAAAGGAGTTCATGATCAAATGAGGGAAACATAGTAAAGAAATAAGCTTGTACATAAGTACAATTTGGAATAAGAGCTATGTAGGAAGAAAAAAAACATGCAGCAAGAGTGATTAACAGACCAGGATTATTTTAAATTATAGAATCAGAGTAGGCCTGTTACAGAGAAGAGATATTTAAAGCTAAGACCTAGTGGTATATAGGAGGTGAGGACAGAGGGAGACCATTTCTGTCAAGGGGACACATTTGAGAATGCCTGTTGACAGGAAAGTTGGTGTGTCCAGAGCCTAGTGAAAGAGAGGGGAAAGTCCCTTGAGTTGGTGTTGGAGAAGTAGGCAGATGCCAGACCATGCTGTGACTTTTGAATCAAGCTAAAAATTGTAAAACTATTTCTATAATTAGGAGATTATTGAAGGCTTTTTGATAAGAAAATTACATAATCATTTTCATTTTAAAAGATCTCACATATGATGTAGAAAATGGATTTGAAGGAGCAAGAGGGAGTATGAGAACACATTAGAAGACAGTTTGGTTAGAAATTTAGGTTTCGTTGCTTGTAATGGAAAATCCCAGAGAGCAATGGCTTACAAAAATCCAGGAGCTAACTCTCTTCTCATGTATGAGGAGGCTTGGATGAGTAACCCAGGGCTGAGGCAGAGGCTTTTATATGTAAGAGCTGAGCTTTTATGATTATCTGGGCCTTTCCCTCATCAGATGGTCACAAGATAGGCCCTAAGGCATCCGCCAGCATGTTCACATTTCAGGCAGGAAAAAAAGGAATCTCGAAGGCAAAAATAGAACATGCCAGCACTGGTCCTCACCCCTTCTAAAAGACTTTCTCAGAATTCCACCCAACAGCTTTTACTCATACTTCACTACTCAGAACTGTGTCACATGGCCAACCCTATCTGCAAGAAGAGTTCAGAAAAAAATTTTTAAACTATGTCTGTTACCAGTCCAGACAAAATCAAGCTTATAAAAGAAGAGAAAAATGAATATTTGATAGGCAAAAGCTGCCTCTTCCCCTGTTGACCCGTTTTCATCTCTTGAAGGGAAGGTGAACATGATTTGCTTGTATGAGGGATGCCTATTCTAGGTTAGGGAAAAGCACGCTGTTTGTAAGTTTAATGACAGGAAGAACAATGTGCCCTGGAAGACACCATAAGTTGGCTCACTCAAAAGCTATCCAGTCCCCTTCTAACTTGCTTTCTTGAATTATGTTCCTAGATTCCTTTGCCACTTGGATGCTGACATATTGTCTAGTTTATACCCATCAAACAAAGTCCCACAAATTTTGGATTCAGAAGTGCCAATGTGTAGTGGCATATCAATATTCATATGGATATCTTTTATGGCAATAAGTTGACAAAAATGTCTGTTCTCCTGGTAGGACCAGAATTCTGGGGTCCTATCCTTAAGATTAATATGTGCCTAAGAATTCAGGGAAATGGTTGGGTATTTGTTTTGAGTGTGTTACCCCTGGCTGTGTTCTCATGGCTGTGTAGTATCCAAAATTCAGGGGCTTTCCAGTCTCCTGACCATCTGTACCTAGACCATCGTTCTTGCTATGCTCATTTCTAACTGCCTAAAGCCTGGAAGCAGACAGCAGGCAAAGAGTTGAATCTTAGTGCCACAGTGTACTGGCTATGTAAACTTAGGAATTTTATGGTTTCAAGTCTTATATTTAGACTTCCAGTCAAGATAGAGGCATAGGTAAACACTGCTCACCCCTTTGCACACCCACAGAAAAAATTACAACTAAACTACAAAACAACTATCATCCAGAATCATCAGAAAACCAAGCTGTATGGAAGTTAAACAACTAAGGACTTAAAGAAGTCAACATTCATTCAGATGGGTAGGATGGGTAGAGATGCACAGAGATGCAGAATGGGTGGTCCTACTTCCACATATGTGGATAACAATTGGGAGGGATACCTCAGGAATGAGGGATCCCATCCCCACATTAGACCACTCAGCCCAGGATTCCAGTGCTAGGAAGATAAGTCCCCATAACTTCTCGCTATAAAAACTAGTGAGGGTTGGGGCAGTGGAAGAAACTTCAAGATTCTCAGATATCTCCTCTTAAAGGACCCACAGAGGACTTAGGACTTGTACAGACTCACTCCCTCTGGGCTCCAGCACCAGGGCAGCAGCTAGAAGGGCACCAGAGGCACACAGGGAGAAACTGAAGTGTCTTATACCAGGGTGAGTGCTGGGGGAGAGCTTTCTTCTGGGCAAAACTCCACAGGCCAGACAATGACATTGTCCCCTTTCTGAGCCCTCCCCTGCACAGAGCCACAGAGCAGCAACACTGTATTAGAGATTCCATAAACCAGATTCACACAAGTTGCCCAGCCCTGTTGATTACCAATGGCTCCACCCCATCTAACTTATTGGTGCATTTTTCTATGATAGGCCATGTTACTAAGACAGGGAGTCAAAGCAACTCTACCTAACACATAGAAACAAACACAGGGAGGCTGCCAAAATGAGGAGACAAAGAAATATGGCCCAAATGAAAAAACAGAACAAAACTCCAGAAAAAAAACTAAATGACATGGTGATAAGCAAAGTATCAGGTGCAGAGTTCAAACACTTGTTATTAGGGTGCTCCAGGAACTCACTGGTTACTTCAACAGCATAAAAAAGGCCCAGGCAGAAATGAAGGTTACACTAAGTTAAATAAAGAAAAATTTACTGGAAACCAACAATAGAGTGGATGAAGCTGAGAATCAGATCAATAATTTGGAATATAAGGAAGAAAAAAGCATTCAACCACAAAAGTACAAAGAAAAAAACAAATGAACAACAACAACAAAAGAATAGGCTAAGGAGCCTCTGGGATAACTTCAAATGTACCAACATTCAAATCATAGGGGTGCTGGAAAGAGAAGAGAAAAAGCAAGATTTTGAAAAAATAATGAAAGAAAAATTCCCTAATTTGGTGAAAGAAATAGACATACAAATACAGGAAGCACAGAGAGTCCCGAACAAGACTCAACATAATTGAAATGCCAAAACTTAAAAATAAAGAGAGAATCTTAAAAGCAGCAAGAGAAAAACAGAGTTACTTACAAAGGAGTACCCATAAGACTGTCTGCTGACTTCTCAAAAGAAACTTTGCACGCTAGAAAAAACTTGCAAGAAGTATTCAAAGTGATGAAAAGCAAGTACCTACAACTTGGATTACTCTACCTACCAAAGCTATCATTTAGGATTGAAGGGCAGATGATGTGCTTCCCAGACAAGGTAAAGTTGAAGGAATTCATCATCACCAAGCGATTATTATATGAAATGTTAAAAGGACCTATTTAAGAAAAAGAATGAGACCAAAACTATGAGCATTAAAATGGCAATAAATTTACAACTAGCAACAATTGAATCTAAAACAAAAACAAAGCAAACAAGCAGAAACAGAATCATAGATATGGAGATCATGTGGAGGTTTTATCAGCTGGGAGGTAGAAGGAGAATGGAGGAAAAGGTACAGGGATTAAGAAGTACAAATTGGGGCCTGGCTGGTGTGGCTCAGTGGATTGAGTGCCAGTCTACAAACCAAAGTGTTGCTTGTTCAATTCCCAGTTGGGGCACATGACTGGGTTGTAGGCCATGTCCCCAGTGGGGAGCAACCCCACATTGATGTTTCTCTCCCAATCTCTCTCCCTTCCCTTCTGCCTAAATAAATAAATATGTAAATAAATAATCTTTAAAAAAAGAAGCACAAATTGGTGGGTACAGAATAGACAGGAGGATGTTAAGAACAGTATAGGAAATGGAATAGCTAAAGAACTTATATACATGACCCATGGACATAAACTAAGTGAGAGAGATTGCCAGAGGGAATAGGGGGGTACAAGGTGGAGGGGGACAAAGGGGGAAACACTAGGACAACTGTAGCATAATCAATAAAATATATTTTAAAGTATATTTAGCATAATCACCAAAATATATTTTAAAAATCTGTCCTCTGGCTCTTTTATGGATTTATTTTTAGTTAATCAGTGTTCTTTAAGAAACACTGCCCTACTACAAATAGCTAGAATGGGTTGAGCTGTCTACAACTAAGGACCTTGAGTATTAAAGGAAGTAGTGTCCTATAGGACAGTGTATAAGCAATTTTTTGTATTGTGAATATGAAATGTTGGCATATATGATATATAACACATGCCATTTTCTTAAAAGTCAACTACCTACTTAACTCTCTTTTTGGATATCTTAAGGATACCCTAGACTCAACAAGTCCACATAAGAAATTCCTAGTATTTGCCACTCAGTCTTGTTTTTACAAGATTGGCTTTGGGTTACATAACCCAGAAATTGAGTAGGCTTTGTAGATAGTCCCCTTAGTGAATGCATTCATTCCAAAATCAAGTTCTATTTTGCTACCTAAATGTCTAGACTTCATCTATTTTTCTCTATGTCCACCATTGCCATTTGGATGATCTCTCTCTCTCCTGAGGTACTAAATTAGTCTCTTACCTGATAATACCACAAATTCTCTAGGTCCTTTCTAATCCAAGTTTTACAGTTTTGCAACAATCTTCAACACAACATATAATGGACTGAAACAAACTCATTAAACTCATCCAGAAGTCCCTGCAATCTGGCCCTTGCCCACTTTTGTAGGAACACCTATCATGCTATGCCTTGTTCTCTGTCCTGCTTATTTGCCACAGTCCCCAGCTATTGCATATGTTCTTCTTCTAGAATGTTCCTCTTTCCCCTCTTTTTCTGGGGAATTCTTATTCATTCTTCAGATCTCAGCTTAAGCATAACTTCCTACTTGACTAGGATTATGAAACTATATAGCATTTATCACAGTGGCAATTTTTAATTTAGTTGTTATTATTTGATGAATGTTTAAACCCTCTAGACCATAAGTTCTATGCAAAGAGGAATAACATATGATTCGATCTGTTATATAAACATATTGTTTTAATTTATATTCATTTGATTACTCAGATTGAACAAGAACAGTATCTTTTGAATAGTGAATAAAAGAATGAACAAGCCAGGTAGTTGCATGTGTAATTGCTCATTTTCATATAAAAGCTGCAAAGTCATCAGTATTTCTAAATTTCCAGACAGGTTCCCCAAGCAGTTAAGTGGCAGAGGCAGGACTTAAGTCCAGTACTGTCTGACTCCAAATCCTGAATTATTCCCATTTCATCATGCTGACTTCCTCTCTTAAATGAGACAATATATGTAAGAGCACTTTGTAAGAAATATTACTGGGTGTGGGGTATTTTTATCATTATCATCCAGGCTGGGAGAACAAACAAAGGGCAGTAATGCTGCCCACTATCAATATTAAATACCAAATGATAAA
This sequence comes from Tonatia bakeri, assembly GCA_004024845.1. Classification (NCBI taxonomy): domain Eukaryota; kingdom Metazoa; phylum Chordata; class Mammalia; order Chiroptera; family Phyllostomidae; genus Tonatia; species Tonatia bakeri. The sequence goes on along the minus strand of PVIA01011565.1, from coordinate 10,000 downwards.
GGGAAATGTCTAGCATACTCTGTTTGCATAATACCACGCTATCAGTATTCTTGCATTTTGGTTTGGTTGGCAGCCTCAGGAATTTAGTATTTTGTTAGGAGTCTTGTGATACCACTCAAAAACACAATTCATCTTGATTATTAATGTCTCTTAAAATTTTTTATAATAAATAGACTGTTCTGATCTGAACCAGATAAAACTAAGACTTTATTCAATGCTCCTCATCTTAGAAACCCATAAGTCATCAAGAATGTAATGCTAGAGACAAAGAACAAAGGAGGAGGAAGATGAGCACAGACAGGGCTAACTCATCATTTTCTTATCTCTGAGGAATGTGTCCTCCCAATATTTCTGACCCACTCCAGCCAATTACTTTGATTTGTAGCTGGGAGGTGGTAGCTTCCAGGTAAACACATCATCTGCTCCTTCTATTTGGCAGAGTCAGAGGAGAGAAAGCGCATAGTTGCTAGCCTCTCTCGACGACCCCAGTCCTTAAGGCAATAACCAAAGCAGACTTGGATTTGGGGAACATTTTAAGAGCAGGAGGAGCAGGAACTCTGAGGACTCTAAATGTCACAGCTTGTTGATGGCCAGCTTCTCTAGTCCCTCATCCCAAATGAGGACAGAAAGGAAACAAAATCAGGACAGTTTTTTCAACATGACCAAAATAACTTATAGGCATTGACAAATAGTACAGATAATTCTCTGGTATGTTGCTTCTTTACAAATAATATTTATGATTTTTCTACTGAGGATTTGAAAGAAAGGTTAATGTAAGAGGTAGAAAGATATCAATTAAAAATCAGTCAATGATGGTGTCACCCAGAAATAACCTCTGTTAAATTTTGATCAGATATATTTACTTTCAGCATTTTATATTAGTATTTTAAACAGCTGTTAACAATCTAAATATACAATTTTGTATTCTTTTTATAAGGTATTATCTTCTTGCCATGTCATTAAAAGTTCTTCGTAAACATATTTTTAATAGCCAACATTCATTATCTTTCATTATAAAGATACACATATTTTACTTAACCCCAACTGAAGATATTGTCTTCTTTTTTTACTTTTGTTGTATAACACCATAATAAACATTTTTATTGTTAAATTGTTGTCTGTATATGTCATTATTTCCTTAGACTACATTTTGGAAATGAGATTCTTGTGTCAAGGGACATGAAGAGCAAGGTTTTCAATATATATTTAGAAATTGCTTTCAAAAACAAACATAAGTTCATTTTACCATGTATTCATCAACTTTAAGTATTAGTAATTTTTTAAATATTTAATATTCCAGTAAACAATGTCTTATTTTAATTTATGTTTCCTTGATTACTAATGGGATCTGATTAGAATTTTATATTTTTTTTATATTCTTCTTTTACAGTGTCTACATATTCATTTTTCTATTGGGCAGTGCTCATTTTTTTTAAAGATTTATGTGAGTTCCTTATATGTGAAGGCTGTATGTAGCTTCATGAGTCTAAGGTTTGTGAGTGGCTGTTTTTCCTAACTTCTATGGAGTTTGGCAATTCACCTGGCTCCAATTCATATAAGCAACTATGAATATTTTAAAAGATGGGCAAAGAGATCATGAAGATTGAGAAGACTAACAAGCAAGCCTAAAATGTTTATCTATAACCAGTGATTGTCATATAATCAGAACCCCCATAAAGCAGACATTTTTGGGAGAAGATAGTTCCAAAGGTTCTAATGACCCCAAGGTAATTAGAATATTCACTTTTAAGATAAGAATTTTATTTGACTTTCTGGATAGTGATGGATTGTGGGTGTTAAAAATGCAAACTGATAAACATGGAATCAAATTAAGATGAAAAGACTTACAAAATGCCTTCTATGTTGCTTTACCTTGCTGAGATGATGGGCTGGTAGACAAGATAAAATAAATTATCCAGGAGTTTTGCAATACAAAATATTCAAATGTGGAGAAGGAAATAAAAACAAGCACCAATAATGCCCTGGAAGGTTGAAATGGGTATATTCTTTTTTTTTATTTTAATCATTGTTCAAGTACAGTTTTCTGCCTTTTACTCCCATTCCAGCCCACCCACCCATCTCTCCCCACTTCCCTCCCATTACCACCCCCTTCCCAGTTTTTGTCCATTTGTCCTTTAAATTTGTTCCTGTAAACCCTTCCCATTCTCCCCTGAAATTCCTTCTTCTCTCCCCTCTGGTCACTGTCAGCCTGTCCTCTTATTTTAGTGTCTTTGACTATATTTTGTTTGTTTCTTTGTTTTGTTGTTTAGGTTCCTGTTAAAGGTGAGATCATATGGTATATATCTTTCACTGCCTGGCTTATTTCGCTTAGCATAATGCTTTCCAGCTCCATCCATGCTGTTGCAAAGGGTAGGAGGTCCTTCTTTCTTTCTGCTGCATAGAATTCCATTGTGTAAATGTACCACAGTTTTTTGATCCATTCATTTACTGATGGGCACCTAGGTTGCTTCCAGCACTAGCTGTTGTAAATTGTGCTGCTATGAACATTGGGGTGCAAAGGTTCTTTTGTATTGGTGTTTCAGGGTTCTTAGGATATAGTCCCAGAAGTGGAATTGCTGGGTCAAAAGGCAGATCCATTTTTAGTTTTCTGAGGAAGTTCCATACTGTTTTCCACAGTGGTTGTACCAGTCTGCAGTCCCACCAACAGTGCACTAGGGTTCCCTTTTCTCCACAACCTCTCCAACACTTGTTGTTTGTTGCGTTGTTTATGATGGCCATTCTGACCGGTGTGAAGTGGTATCTCATTGTGGTTTTAACTTGCATCTCTCTGATAGCTAGTGATATTGAACATCGTTTCATGTGTCTCTGGATCCTCTGTGTGTCCTCCTTGGAGAAGTGTCTGTTCAAGTCCTTTGCCCATTTTTTAATTGGGTTGCTTGTCTTCTTAGAGTGGAGTCGTGTAGGTTCTTTATATATTTGGGAGATTAAACCCTTGTCTGAGGTATCATTGGCAAATATGTTTTCCCATAATGTTGATTTATTTTGATACTGTTTTCTTTAGCTGTGCAGAAGCTTTTTATTTTGATGAAGTTCCATTTGTTTATTCTTTCCTTTATGTCCCTTGCTCTAGGGGACATGTCAGTAAAAATGTTTCTGCATGAAATATCTGAGATTTTTCCTATCTACATTCTCCTCTAGGACTTTAATGGTGTCATGGTTTATATTTAAGTCTTTTATCCACCTTGAATTTGTTTTTGTGTAAGGTGTAAGTTGGTGCTCGAGTTTCATTTTTTTGCATGTAGCTGTCCAGTTCTCCCAATACCATTTGTTGAAGAGGCTATTTTTACTCCATTTTATGTTGCAAAATGGGTATATTCTTTATGTGCATCCCTATGCTTTAAAAAATCTTTTTTTATTCTGTAAATATGTACTACTTTATAGTCAGATATAACACTAAAGCTATCAAAAATGGCTTGGACTACTGGCAAGTTCAACAAATTACAAATGAAAGGAAAATAATCTCACTAGAACTGTAATATGTATATGAGACTATTTATGGAGTAAAAATTTAGAAGCAGCATCCCTATTAACACCAAAGAAGAAAGACATGGATTAAGTAATGATATAAGTTCTTGCAGGTGCCAAAGGACCACCTAAGAGTTCATGATTTGTAAGAACATGGACCTCGACCTCCACATTTTTGTTAAATGATCTTAAAAAAATCCCTTAATTGCTGGGATTCAGCCTCTTTATCTGTAAAACAGGAGTTAATAATACCCAATTGCAGGATAACTGAAAATTAGTGAGAAGGTATATAACACATTTAGCACAAGTTGGCATAAGTAGATATTATTTTATTACTATCATTGTAACATAAAAATTGCACTTTATTCTCATTTCCAAATAAGGATGGAGAGTTTAGATAACTTGCCTAAGAATTGAAAAGTAGTGGAATGAGATTGAATCAACATATGTTTGACTTCATAACTTCTTAGAACCACTGAAGTGTTCAATATATGTTATTTTATCTGAGTGAATGAATACTAAATGTATCAAGATGACCCCAAAAGCCAATAATGCAATAAAAACAAATATGTATTACATCTCTGGAAAGTTTAAAGTTCTACCTAGGAAACAAAGGGACTTGGGGATTTACATGGTATTTTAATAGTTTGCCCCAATAAAAATTTTCTCTCTGCATAAGAGAAAGATGCACATTGAGTCAAATAGCTGTATACTGGGTGTTAGATGTACAGACTTTAGCTACTGGACACAAAGTCTAGCAAGAAATAAAATACATATCACAAAATCTAGGGAAAAGATATTTGCAAGAAGACTCAGCAACCTGACCAACAGCATTTAAAACTGAGATATGGGCATGAAAAAAGTAAATAAATAAAACCACCAACCCATATTCTATGGAGGACAGCAAGTGTAACAAAGGAAGGTGCCATCACAAGGGGATAGCTGACAATTCTCAAGAAAAGACTGTAAGGAAGTGTGTTGGCTGCAATCCTCACAACATCAGGGATAGGGACGTGTGTTCCAGGAAAAACAATCACACGTGGATAGGAGAAAGGTGACGTCATGGTATGGTAAGGGAACTGTAAGCAACTCAATATGGCTGGAAGGCAGGATGTACATAGGGACCTATGGGAGGGAGTCTAGAAACACTGGCAAGATCCAAGGTAGGACTATCTAGCATTCCATGCCAGAAACCTTGAGCTTTATATTGAAGGAAAAAAGAAGCCACTGTCAGATTTCAAGGAGGGCAATAATAAGATCAAATTTGTGTCTTTTTATGGGGGATGGAATGGAGAAAGACCATGACAGTTGGCTATGGCAATAGCTAGGATGCATACAAAGTAATTAGGGCAAGAAAGCATGGTATCCTAAATGCAAGAGCTTGCAGGAAAACAGTCTCAAGAAGGGAGACTCTTTTATGAGCTGTTTAAGAAATAAAACACTAGACCTGGATTGTGTGGGATGCAGGAGAGCATAGCATTGCAAATGACTCATCAAACTGTAAACATTTGCCCTTGCTTTTTTCTCTCTTCATCTTAGTTAAAATATCATTTCTTCAAAGAAGTAGTCCCTGACTACTTTATTAAAAAAAAAAGTTTCCCAAGAAAAGATGAAATACTACCATTTGCAACAACATGAATGGACCTTCAGAATATTATGCTAAGCAAAACAAGTCAGTCAGAAAAAGCTAAGAACCATATGATTTCACTCATATGTGGGATATAAAACTGACACTCCAGACACAGACTGACAACAGCATGGTGGCTTCCAGAGGGAAAAGGGGTAGTAGGTCGTAAAGAGTAAAGGGGGTCAAATATATGGTGACTGGAGATGATTTGACTTTGGGTGGTGGGAACGCAATGTAATATATAGATGATGTATCATAGAAATGTACCATTAAAACCTATATAATCTCATTAACAAATGTCATACCAATAAATTTAATTTTAAAAAAAAGACCTTTCTCCAACATCTATCTCTCATATTACCCTGCTAAAGTTTTTTTACAATAGTATTCTCAATCAAGAATTATTTTACCTATTTGTTTACTAGGTTTTGCCTATCTTCTCACTAAGTCATAAATTCAATGAGTAGAAAACTCAATATTCGTTTTATCAATACAGGGCCAGACACATACTAGGTACAAAATAAATGTTAGTTGAATTCATGTTTCTAGCTTAACCAATGGAAAGCTGGTGGTGCCAATGACAGTTAGAAAGTACAGGAGATATAAGGGATTTCTGTAGGGATGGAGGAGAGAGATGAGAAATTCTGTTTTGAAAGTTTTTAAGTTTGAAGTCTCAGTTTTAAGTTTTTGGAGCAATGACAGTTGGGTATATATGAACCATTGTTTAAGGCAACATGAAACTTAGGTCACAGATGTGGGCTAGCAATGGGGTTTTAAGAGCCAATAGTATTTAATAGCAGCACTTGAAGCCATTTGTATGACAAGGTGCCGTGCACACTGGCACTGATTCAAGGGCACAAGTGGGGGCTTAAATCCAGCCTGGCTCTAGCTTGCCAAGCTTTGTGCTTAGAGAAAATGTGAGGTTGTGAAGAAAGGAAGATTTCTTCATCGCCAAAAGGTGCTATGATATGGGCAAGCCATGCACCCAAGAAACTGGGACACCCAGGAAGCAGGGAGAACCACCTTTTCCTAACTGGCACAAAAGCACAGTGTAGGCGAACAGCATACCTATGAATGAATAACACCCAGGAAAGAGGACACAGTAGCAGCAAAGGACCTACCGCAGTCACATTCAGCTGGGCTGCATTTTGATGCCTGGTTGTTTATAGCTCAGAATATGAGGAAGGTGGGATGTGGGTTCCAGGGTATGAGTCCAAACTCCAGCTCCTTTGATTACCAACTGTTACCCAAAAAAAGTCACTTTACCTCTACAGGCCTCAGGTTTGTGTTTGTGTTTTTTGTTTTAATTTTTAAAATGGGGAAAATAATGGTGCTTATCCCATAGGACTCTTGAGAAGATTTGACGCAAATGTCAATAATGGCCATAGCACAGTGCTTGGCACAGACCAAGCCCTGGAAATTGATGGTCATCATCATGATAACTGTAGTGGACACTGATGCACCATCATCCAGATTCACCTTCAGGAAGAAAGGAACTTCTCCCTCCAGTGGAGAGTGCTGCCAACAGAAAATTCTTAGCTGTCAGCTTCTACAGAGATATTCTTGGCTGTGGAGAACTGCCTTGCTCCTGGTCACAGATTCTTCCTGCAGCAGCAGGTATCTAATGACCGATCCACATGGGATATAAAGGCCAAGTCCCTTCATCCCAAGTTAAGCAACTCGGAAGGTTCATTCCCACTTTGAAACTGCCCTGAGGGTCAGCTCAGCCTCTAGTGAGGCCAGGGAGGGAATCAAAAAGTAAAAGAATAGCACACTCAGAGAAGGGAGCTATTATTATAGTAGATATACTATGCAAGGCTGAAAAGCTAACTAGAGGGGTTTGTTCCATGGAGAGCCCAACTGATACACCAATCACCAAAATAATAAGGGATGCACTGGTGCCATGGGTGCCAGTAACACTAAGAAGTGCAATGGTGGCTCTCCTTTCAGACCAGAACTGAAACATGGAGATTCCATTGTAGATCAGACCAGCAAATAGCAGGGTGATAATAAGACCCTGAAACATTGAAGGCCAGATGCCAGAAGCCTGATGGATGCAATTATGGTGAGTGACAGTTAGAAGGGCAGACAGGGGTTGGGGTTCTGACCTGTAAAAGATTATGGAGAAGGGTGATTATAAATGGCATGCCTGGGTGGGGCAGGAGAGGTGGAGAATAAATGGGTAGCCAACAAGGGTACTGTCAATGTACATAATCAAAAGATATTGAAAATAAAAGAAATAACATACTGCAAAGATGTGAATCAAAGAAGGCAGTCACTGCAATATAAAGTCACAATTCCTTGCCAGTTTCCAGGGTTGAGCTAGGTTTCAGACCCACGTCCACTGACTAAAAGAGACAGCAGACCCCAGGAAGAAGCGTCTTCTAATGCCACACAAGTGCATATAGTAATAATTCCCCCAAAGTGACCTACAGCCATTTGCTTGAGTAGCTGTGCAGTGAAAAAAGGAGATTACCCAAACATTAAGAGGACTCTTGGACACAGGGTCTGAGTTGACAGCGACACCTGGAGACTCAAGGTGGCATCATAGTTCACCGTTAGTGTGAGGCTATAGAGGAGCCAGGCAATAAATGTAGCCCAGACAGGGTTAGGTAACAGTGGGTCCCTTGAGTCCATGGACCCATCCAGTATTCAGTTCCCATGTCTCAAATGTATAATTAATCTGAAGACATCTAGTAGTTGGCACAATGGACACAGACAGTGCTTGGCCTGTGAGGCAAGAGCTACCATAGTGGAGAAGGCCAGTGGAAGCTTCTGAAATTGCTCCACACTCTAAGCTAAGATAGGAAGTCAAAAATAATGTCACGTCTCAGGAAGAATGGCAGAAATTAGTGCCACTCAGACCTAAGTGGGTAGGGATGGTGATTTCCATGATAACAGCATTTAATTTATAAGTCTGGACCCTATAACGGCTGGTGGAGGATGACAGGATGCTATTGCAAACTCAAAAATTAGAAGCCCCAATTGCAGCTGCTACGTTAAATGTGTTATCTATGCTAGAGCAGATTAACAGACTCTGATACAAGTTATGTAGCTATTTATCTGGTAAATGAATTCTTTTCCATCCCTATCAGAGAAGAGGATCATAAATAGTTGCACTCACTTGAACAGACAGCAATATACATTTGCAGTCTTGCTCTAGGGTTTCTGGGAAGAGACAGACCACAGCGCATCAAATGACCTTGTGGCCAGAACTGTCCATCATGACCTGAATTCTGTCAGGCTCACCAAGTCATAAAATTGGATGGACCCAGCAGCAATCTATCTTAAATTGGAAGTGCAATGTTGGAGTACATGAACTGGCTTAAAGAGGGGGTAGGACAGATCCACATGTCACCCACCAGTGTTTCCCCAGCACTTTTTCCTCACCTGCACTCCAACACCTAGGGTCCCCTGGGAGATCTCTCATAACCTCCAAGCTTGGTTCATGAGTTGGTCTGTTTTCTATATGACAGAAAGCTGAAAATGAATGGTGACAGCAATACCACCTCACTCGGAGGTGCCTTGATAGACAGTAGTGAGTGGAAATTTCCGCAGTGGGCAGAGCTTTAGGCAGTTTACAGGGTCTTCCAATTTGTGTCAAAAGAGAAGTGGCATAAGTTAAGAGTATAAGTGGACACTTGGGCAAATGTCATGGCTGGTTAGCCTAGGGTCTAAAAGGAGGAAGAGAGGAATCTTGGGAACAAGTTCTAGAGAAGAGAGATTTAGGTAAGAGAAAAAATGATTATAATCTACTGAAATTATAGTGCAGCTCACTTGTCCTCTCTCCCACTCTTCCTGCCTTCCCCATGTGTTGAACTCAAGAATACAGTCTAATAAAATCTCTAGCCCAGAGTTTGCTCTCTGGGAAAATCAACCTGAAAAAAAAAAATACTCACAACCTTGTTCTCTGCTATACCTGATTCTTCCTGCCATATATGAAGTTCTTAATAAACATCTGTTGAATAAATGACTGAACCCTCAAGGAGGCTGATTAGACAAGGTCCACCACAGAACTATTCCTGAACTCTGTACCAGTCTGTGAGTTCTTACCTTCTTGGCTCTAATGCAGGTTTCCTCAGTCTGAGGAAGATGTCACATGGCCAGAGTAAGAGGACCATCTTGCTCTGCTTTGCCAGGCCCAAATTATTACGACTGCAAACACACACACATGCACATGCATGCACCTTAACTCAACTAGACATACCAAAACACACATTTTGGTCTATATTTTGGACAGCTAGAAAGTACACTGATAATTTTTTAAATAATCATTAACACAATGATATCATGAAAGAATAGTTAACGAACTTCTAGTTTCAGTAAATTGTGATAAAGAAAAACAGAATTTCATAGAATATTAGATTTTTTTAACAAAAACTCAAGTTTCTTATTTAACACTCCTGGATTAAAATTTTTATGGATGCTTAAATACAATGCATCACTAAAGTTGAAAATGTAGCTTGTAAATGTGAAACAAATTTGTTTTCAAATATTCAAAATAATAGAAAGAAAATTTTGTTAAAATATATGTAGTGTTACTTGCAAAGTCATGTGTCATGAAGAGAGCTTGAAAAATGTTCTTGGTGAGATTAAATATCCTATATAATAGCATCCTTCCTAAATGTGAGGAATTCACTACCCACCTTTCATTATATTCTCTTCCTAACTTATTCTCATATTTGACTTGCCCAAAGAGAGAAAGAACTGAAAGTTCTGCTTACACCATTTGTGGGACAATGAAAATTCTAATTTTTATCAAGATAATTTTATATATAGATGCAAAACCACTGGATTATGAAGTTTGAGTCCTCTCACTATGTAATAGAACTGTGTTGGTCCAACCTGAGGGCAGAAAGTGCTCGTGACTTCCAAAGTGTCCACAGA
>PVIA01011564.1:0-43680 GCA_004024845.1 Tonatia bakeri | reverse complement strand
AGATTAAAAATATGAACAGTAAAAAAAAAGTCATCAAATGGAGGGTTAGCAACAGGGAAGTAGGAGGAGGAAGGAAGGGGGAAAAGATATAGAGAATAAGTAGCATAGACAGTAGGGAGAAAATAGACAGGGGGAGGGTAGGAATAGTATGGGACATGTAGACACTAGAGAACTTATGACACATGGACATGAACTAAAGCAGGGAATGAGGGTGGGAGGGGATGGGCAGGGTGGTGGGGAGTGAGGGGGGGAAATGGGCCAACTGTAGTTGCATAATCAATAAAATAAAGAATTAAAAAAATAAGTAAAAGAAAAAAAAAGAATGTTCAAGAAAAACTTTAAAGCTCTAATAAAAGTTAATAATGAAGACCTGAATATATGGAGAGTTTTACCATGTGGAAGAATGGGGAACTTGAAGCCCTGGCTGGTGTAGCTTAGTGGATTGAGCGCGGGCTGCGAACCAAAGCATCGCAGGTTCGATTCCCAGTCAGGGCACATGCCTAGGTTGCAGGCCACGGCCCCCAGCAACCGCACATTGATGTTTCTCTCTCTCTCTCTTTCTTCCTCCCTTCCCTCTCTAAAAATAAAAATAAAATCTTAAAAAAAAAGAATGAGGAACTTGAACATCAAAAAGATGTAAATTACTTTTCAAATTAATTGATAATAATCAATTCTATTTAAAATTAATATTGGAAAATTTAGAAACTTAAATTGATTCGGAAAGAATTTATAGGAAAATTTATAGGAAAGAATAAAAGTTCATAGATAATTTAGACAACTTTGAAGAACAAAGATTTCCCCTAATTCGTATTAATGCATTCTACAAAGCACAACACTAAATTGGTAGTCACAAAATAGTCACAGTGTATTAAGTACAGCATAGAGAATATAGTCAATAATATTGTAATAACCATGTTTGGTGCCAGATCGTACATAAATGTTGGGGGGAACACTTTGTAAAGTATATGATTGTCCAAACATAATGCTGTACACCTGAAACAATACAAAATAATATTAAATGTAAATTGTAATAAAAAATCCACAGTACAAAAAGCAGCAGAACTGTAACTGAATCAGATAGGTCAACAAGGCAGAAACAAATGTCATGAATCTGAAATATGACGAAGTTGGAATCATAAATCAATGGAGAAATAATGAATTTTGTAGTTGACGATATTGAGAATATTGGTTCATTTTAAGGATTAAAGTGAAAGATCTCTACTTCATACCATTCAAAACATAAAGTCTAGGTTTTTTAAAACCTAAATGTAGAAAATATAATGTGGAGTTAACAGAAGAAAGTAATACGATCACATTTTGTGACCTTGGGATGGGAGTGAGTTTTGAGCAAGATGACCCCAAATGCAAAAAAAACACAAAACAAAACAAAAAACACCTCAGTCTGGAAAAATTGGTGTTTGGTTTACATCAACATAAAAGACTGGTACTCAGTGAAGGCCACTATAGACAAAGTTAACAGATGAATGGCGGAGAGAAGATATTTTCTTTCTTTTTTTTTTTAAAGATTTTATTTATTTATTTTTAGAGAGGGAAGTGAGGGAGAGAGAGAGAGAGAGAGAAACATCAATGTGCGGTTGCTGGGGGCCGTGGCCTGCAACCTAGGCATGTGCCCTGACTGGTAATCGAACCTGCGATGCCTGGTTCGCAGCCCGCGCTCAATCCACTGAGCTACACCAGCCAGGGCTGGATATTTTCAATGTTTGAAACTAATGAAGGAGCTATATCTTCGAGCCACTGCTAGCAACTCAACAACCAATGAGATAATAACAGGAACCACAATAAAAATGGCCAAATTATATGAGATAATCATTAATCCCACTCACCAAATACTTCTGGTTCTCCTCAGATCATGAAAAGATTATACATCCCTACCTCCTTGAAGTTAGGAGGGGGCCATATAATTTGCTTTGTCAATGAAATTTCAGTGAGAGTGACACTTCTAAGCAGAGGCTTAAGAGCCATCATGCAGTTACCACATTTTCTTTCCTTTTGGTGTGGGGACAGCAATGTTAGAGGTGGTGGCCACTCCATTAACCTGACTCTATAATAACTGGAGACCATGCTGACTTGCAGTGACTCAGAAACATTCCTTTGTGGTTTTAAGCCATTGAGCTTTTATGATTATCTGTCACCCTAGCATAATTTAGTCTATCCTGGCTGATACAGAAGTGGAGGTCCTACATCTATGTGACAATGGCTTAGAAGCTGGTCACCAGGTGGCAAGGAAGCAATGAGCAGATGTTGGAAAGATAATAAGTCATGTTTTTAGTGGCAAAATTTTGCCTGTAATAACTTGGAAAGAAGATCTTACGCCAAATAAATATTTAACCCTAGAGGAAAGGAAGATAGTAGTCAGCATTGGTTTCTGTTGACTACATTTGAAATAAGCTCAGAAAATAACTGGCACATTTCCAAGCAGGAATAGAAGAAAATTGAGAGTGAGTAGAAAATTGGGATTTTGCAGAGTTGGCAGTGGTAACTCCTTCTTAACCCTAACATGTAAAAAGAAAAATGAGAAGGACTAGGAAGGATAAAAGCCAATTTAAATCTCAGCATTTTAACAATGACTAAGTCAAACTTATTGTCATTTCATCCACTGATTTAAAAACAACTTCGAATGGATAAAGATGTCTCGGCCCAACTAAAGGGCAGTTATTCAGTGATTCCTTTTAATTTGACAAAATAGCTCTGGGAAGAGACTGAATGTACAGCTCTTCTACAGAAGCCCGGTAAGTATAATGCTCTACCTGCATCAAGTGAAAAGGAAGGGTGGGAAATGGGATGAGAAAGAAACGTAACAAATCCAAGTAGTACATCTAGAAAACAACTTTGCATGGACTCTGCCATATGGAACTGAGTGGAATCAAATAAATATGAAGGCCACTAAGTTAAAAGAACTTTGTATTTCCAAAGAAAACAAGAGTGTGAACCTTAACAATCTGTAATCCTTTGAGCCTTAAAATGACTCTAGGGATCCTGACAATCAATGGGCCGGAAGTGTGCGCATGCCCACGTCAGACAAGGCCAAAGAGAAATGAATCTTCCAGAAGGCAGAGCCCGGTGTTAGGAAGAACAAAGGACAAGGTTGCTACTCTCAGAGTGGGAATCAGAGCCAGACAAGGAACATACGCATCCCAGGGTAGACGATGGGGATGACTGTGTGAAATATGTAGAAAATCAGAATGTCTCCCCGAACTAAGCCACTTTGGCATAAAAACTGTTTGTAGCTGAAGACAATTGAGAAGTACATCCAACCTTGGTTTCTGACCATATAGCTACTCAAAGAATTCCATTGACAACCAAGTTGTTCACAGAAAGAATAAAAAAAAATTCTCTGATGTTGAACCAAACTCCAATTCTCAATTGTCAACTTGACAATCCTTTCATGCTGACACCTGTAGGATCTGTCACACATCTCTTGGGTGACAAACAATGGAGATATGGTTTCCAAACAAATTGCTTCTCAAATAATTTTCCAGAACATGGTAAGCACAAGAACCTAGTTCCACTGTAAGTATAAGAAAACTTCAAGCCCTCTTCCTGTTTGCCTAAAAGCAGGACATAAATTTTCAAAGTTGTCCCTTCTCCTTCTCCATGAGGAAGGATAAAATTAACTTCCAGAGGTAACTTGAGACCACAGGTGGCAAACACAAGGCCCATGAGCCGAATCGGGCCCTCCACCTTGTTTCTACCTGGTGGCAGCCAAGCTCTCACTTAACTGTGAAGGAGTAGTTATATTTATACAGCCCTCTGAAGGCAACTGCGGGGCTGATGTGACCCCTGGTGAAAATGAGTTTGACACTCCTGCTTTAGACCCTATTAGTGTATAATCACCAGAGGAATCTACACAAACTTTACAAACTAGCCTTTACATACCATTGATGTCCCATATGTTTACCTTTCCACAGTCTTCCACCCTTGGAAGCCTGAAAAATGCTTTCTTTTGTCATTTCTCTACAAAATTATTGTTCTTTGTTAAAGATGCTAAGCCACATTTTTGAGCTACTCTTCCCTGAATTTCTTCATATATATATAAATATACATCCTAATTACCTTCTCTTGGTTTTCCTCCTGTTAATTTATTCTGTCTTTTGTTACAGGAGCCCCAGCGGAGAACCTAGAAGAGTAGAAGGAAATTTTTTCTCACCTATAAATGTTAGACAACTCCCTTAGGTAAGGAGGGAGTATATTTCTTTTATGAGAGGAACCCCCCCCCCGAATATTTACTAACCAGAAAGACAGATAATGGTTGTCATTAGTGCTGTTCACCAACTATTTCCAGTTCCCCTCTTTCTAGACAAATAGAATTGTACTTCCCTATACTTTTGAAGTTATATAAAACAAACTATGACAATGAAATGTGAATGGAAACAATTTGTGTCATTTCCATGTGAAAGCTGCAGAGCCAAAGCAAGATTCCCCATATTCTCTTTTCCTCTGGAATAATGATGATGGCGGCTCCATCATCCTGGGTCTCTGGGCGCTGAGAACCAGAGCTCCTCTGATAACTCACTGATGACAAGCAGCAGGAATCAGAAATAAATATTTCTTCCTTTAAGCTAACAAGATGTTTTGATTGTTTGTTACAGCAGCATACTTTAGTGTATTCTGATTAAGATAATAAGCAATCTGCAAAGGGTATATCCAAATTCTTAACATGTAAATAGAGATGCTCAAGAAACATAAATTAAAGCAGCAATAAAATATTATTCCATGTCCAAAGCCCTGGCTGGTGTAGCTCAGTGGATTGAGTGCGGGCTGCGAACCAGGCATCGCAGGTTCGATTCCCAGTCAGGGCACATGCCTAGGTTGCAGGCCGTGTCCCCCAGCAACCGCACATTGATGTTTCTCTCTCTCTCTCTCCCTTTCCCTTCCCTCTCTAAAAATAAATAAATAAAAATCTTTAAAAAAAAATAAAAAAAATATTATTCCATGTCCACCAGGTGGGCAAAATTAGTAAGGAAAGAAATAGCACGTGATTGAAATATATGGGGAAATAGAAATACTTAAGTGTTTGTGGGAATTTGAAAAGAGTTGGAAGTAATCTAGACGTTCACCACAGAGAATAAATAAGTAAATATAGTGGAGGATTATAATGGAATACCAGGTTATTGCAAGGCGTTAATTAAATATCCATAGAATATCACAAATATATATTTAAAACACAATGTTGGCAGAAAAAAGAAACAAATCTTTTTGTACTATTTATGTTAAAATATAAACATACATGAAGCAAAAATTCATTCATCCTATTAAAAAGAACTGGAGTTGAGATGGTACATGAAGACCAAAATAAGTAATAATAATAATAATAATAATAGTAATAAAACATTGTAGACCAATGGTAATTAATTACTATGAATTGAGGATCCTAAACAAAACAGAGACTGAAATATGAGTTAGAGATGCTTTTTCTCAAAGAGCTTCAAGGACTCAGCAAGGGCAGGGAGCAGAAGGGAGGTGGAGTGACTAATTAAAGGTCTTCCCCGGAAAAACTGAGGCAGTCCTCATCTCCCCCCTCTATATATAGAGCAGCTGGCTCAGTGTTTAGCCCCAGCATAAAGCCATGATTACCACCCTCTAATCAAATAAAAAAAATCTGTCTGAGAGGGACTCTTAGGCCCAAGAATCAGATTAGGCCCAAGACAATTATGTGAATTTGCAGTATAAATGGAGAAAAAGAAGAAAGAAAGAAAGAAATGTAGCCCACCCATGATTGAAAGCACTTCTAGAGTAAAGCCTTTTTTAGCAACTGTGGGAGCTTATCTGACTGTTTCACCAATCCTGCAATTAAGGAAGGAGACCAGCTGTGTAAATGTAACTTCAATTCTTTTTTTTTATTTTAAAGATTTTATTTATTTTTAGAAAGAGGGGAAGGGAAGGAGAAAGAGAGGGAGAAATGTCAATGTGTGGCTGCCTCTTGTGCGCCCCCAACTGGGGACCCAGCCCACAACCCAGGCATGTGCCCTGACTGGGAATCAAACCAGCGACCCCTTGGTTAGCAGGCCCGCACTCAATCCTCTGAGCTACACCAGCCAGGGCATAACTTCAGTTCTTAAAAGAATAAAAATAATCTATACAGTAGTCCTTCCTAATTCATAGGTGACACATTCTAAGACCCCACTGCATTCCTGAAAGCACAGAGAGTAACAAACCCCATATATATTGTTTTTTCCTATATATACATGCCTATGATAAAGTTTAACGTTTAAATTGGCCACAATAAGAGATTAACAATAATAACTAATAATAAAATAGAACAATTATAACAATCAAATAAGTTACTTGAACACAAGTACTGTGACACCACAGTAGTTAATCTAGTAACTGAGAGGGCTATAAAGTGACAAATGGGAGGGCATCGGATTTGGTGTGTGACTACAATGGACAAAGGGATGATTCGTCCAGGCAGGACAGAGTCAGATAACAGAAGATATTTTTCATTCGACTCATAACTGTGTGCAATTTAAAACTTAGGAATTGTTTAGTTTTAGAATTTCCCATTAATATTCAGGGATGACAGTTGACATAGGGAATTGAAACCTTGGAAAAGGAAACTGCAGACAATAGGCTATCATATATCAACTTACTTTTGCATTTAAAAAATATAAATGGACAATTAAGAGTCACTAGATATCAGGAAACCAATGAATTTGGACAGCATGGAAGAGAAGAACAAAGATGAACAAATAGGACATTCAACCCTGGAGGAAACAAAATTCACTCAGGGAACTGAGGACTTACTAAAAAATTTGAAGTGAATTAATGTCTTTGGAGATCATCAAGATCAAACTGCATATATGTAGGGTAAGTGGGGACAGTCTGGCTTCCTCGCCCAGGTGTCTGGGTAACTAAGGGAAGGAGTGTTGCCTTGGAGGGGCCTGATAACTAGTGTTCACATAGCCTTGAGACTGGGTCTGATAAACTGTTCCCATAACATGAAGTGGGCTCGCATGTGCTGAATTATGTTATGTTACGTAATGTTCTGGCATTTTGCTGCTTTTGTGCACCTCTAGTACTTAAGCAAGTATGGTCTTCTCACTACACACACATAGCTTACAGTGTACATGGCTCACCCACCCATGAATAAAGGTATGTCAAACACCCCCATGGCTCCACACATTTTCTTCCATCTCCATGAAGCTGGAGTGGACCTGCCTGGCTTTGACAGACTACAATCTATAAAATAATAATATGATGCTATGAAAAGGTAGCAATAGGAGAACAAAAGAAATATTGACATTTATAAAGCTAATTGCCAAATAAAATTTAAAATTAAATATTAGAGATCAATAATGTAATGGGCATGGTTAAAGACCAATTAAAGGTCTTAATGATAAAGTCAAGAACATCTTTCAGAATGAAGATTATAAAAAGAGACATAGAGAAAAAAGAGATGTAGATCTAGAACAGTGTTGTCTAATAGAACTTTCTGTGATAAGAATGTTCAGTCAGGAGGACTTTCTGGCTAAGATGGAGGTGTAGGTAGACTCACTGTGCCTCCTCGCACAACCAAAAGAAGGACAACAACAATTTAGAAACAAAGAACAACCAGAACTGACAGAAAATTGAATTGTATGGAAGTCCAACAACCAAGGAGTTAAAGAAGACATATTCATCCAGACTGGTAGGAAGGGTGGAGACAGGCAACCAGGTGGAAAAGACTCATGGCAAGGCAGTGGCTGGTGGAGTGGGCGGTCCCACATTCGTGTGCAGATAAACTGGGAGGAACAACTGGGGAGCAAAACAGGCCCCACAACCCAGGGTTCCAGCGCAGGGAAATAAAGCCTCAAATCTCTGATTGAAAACACTGGTGGGGGTTAAGGTGGCAGTGGGAGAAACTCTCAGCTTCACAGGAGAGTTCGTTGGAGAGACCCACATGGTGTTAAAAGATACACAAGCCCACCCATCTAGGAATCAGCACCAGAAGGGCCCAATTCGCTCGTGGACAATGGGAGAAGTGACTGAAAACTGGCAGAGAGCTGAGCAAGTGCCACTGTTCCCTTTCAGACTCCTCCCCCACGTGGAGCATCACAATGCAGCAACATGGGTGCCCCACCCTGGTGAACACCTAAGGCTCCACCCCTCATTATGTAACAGGTGCACTGGAACAAAAAAATGGCCCAAATAAAAGAACAGATCAAAGTTCCAGAAAAAATACAACTAAGAGATGAAGAGATAGCCAACCTATCAGATGCACAGTTCAAAGCACTGGTAACCAAGATGCTCACAGAATTGGTTGAATTTGATCACAAATTAGATGAAAAAATGAAGGCTATGCTAAGTACAGAAAAATGTACAGGGAACCAACAGTGATGGGAAGGAAACTGGAACTCACATCAATGGAGTGGACCAGAAGGAAGAAAGAAACATTCAACCAGAAAAGAGTGAATAAACAAGAATTCAAAAAAATGAGGAGAGGCTTAGGAACCTCCAGGACATCTTTTAACATTCCAACATCTGAATTATAGGAGTACCAGAAGGAGAAGAGGAAGAGCAACAAGTGGAAAACTTATTTGAACAAATAATAAAGGAGAACTCCCCCAATCTGGCAAAGGAAATAGACTTCTAGGAAGTTCAGGAAGCTCGGAGAGTACCAAAGAAGTTGAACTCAAGGAGGAACACACCAAGGCACATCATCATTATGTTAGCCAAGATTAAAATGAAGGAGAGAATCCTAGAAGCAGCAAAAGGAGAGAGTTACCTATAAAGGAGTTCCCATAAGGCTATCAGCTGATTTCTCAAAAGAGACCTTACAGGCAAGAAAGGGGTGGAAAGAAGTATTCCAAGTCATGAAAGGCAAGGACCTATATCCAAGATTACTCTATCCAGCAAAGCTTTCATTTAGAATGGAAGGGCAGATAAAGTGCTTTTCAGATAAGGTCAAGTTAAAGGAGTTCATCATCCCCAAGCCCTTATTATATGAAATGTTAAAGGGATTTATCTAAAAAAAGATAAAAAATATGAACATTAAAATGATAACAAACTCAGTTATTAACAATCACACCTCAAAGAAAAACAAAAGCAAACTAAGCAAACAACTAGAGCAGGAACAGAACCACAGAAATGGAGATCACATGGAGGGTTATCAACAGGGAAGTAGGATGTGGAGAGAGGGAGAAAAGGTACAGAGAATAAGTAGCACAAATGGTAGGTAGAAAACAGGGGGAGGTTAAGTATAGTATAGGAAATATAGAAGCCAAAGAACTTACATGTATGACCCACGGACATGAACTTCAGTTCCTCCCTTTAGGGGAGGAATGTGTGTGGGAGGGGGTGTGCAGGGTGGAGAGAAATAAAGGGGGGGGAATGGGACAACTGTAGTAGCATAATCAATAAAATATATTTTAAAAAGAATGTTCAGTCGGTGCTGTCCAATATGGTAACCACTAGCCACATGGCAATTGACAAGTTTAAATGTGGCTAGTGCCACTAAAGAATTGAATTTTTAATTTTATTTAATTAACTAGAGTTTACATTTCAATGGTTACATGTGGCTAGTGCCTACCATATTAGACAGTAAAAATATAGAAGATGTACTGTATGCTTCTTATGAATTCAGGAGAGAAGGAATAATAAATCATGCCAATACAAAATAGAGAAACTCTTACAACTCACACAAAACCAACCAACCCAATCCAAAAACTGACAAAAGACTGGAATAGAAATTTCTCCAAAAAGATAAAGAAATAGCTAATAAGCTCATGAAAAGATATTCAATATCACTAGCTATTAGGGAAATGCAAATCAAAACTACAGTGAGATACTACTTCGTACCCATTAGGGTAACTACTGTCATACAAACAAATAAACCCAGAAAATAACTAGCGTTGGTTGGAGAAACGGAACCTTTGTGCATTGCTGGTAGGAATGGTACAGCTGTTGTAGAAACAGTTTGACAATTCCTCAAAAAGTTAAATGTAGAAACACCGTACGATCCAGCAAGTTTACTTCTAGGTATGTATCCCCAAGGAACTGACAGCAAAGACTCAAACAGACACTTACACACTAATCTTCATAGTATTATTAACAACAACCAAAAGGTAGAGATAACCGAACTGTACGCCCGTAGAGGAACGGATGAACAAAGCGTGGATATACATAAAATGGAATAGTGTTCGTCCTTAAAAATGAAGGAAATTCTGATACAACATGGATGAACAGTGAAAACATTATACAACGTAAATTAGTTTTGAAAATATTATGCTAAGAGAAACAAGGCAGACAGACACAAAGGAGAAAATACTGTGTGATCCCACTTGTACACAGTGTCTAGAACAGGTAAGTTCTTAAGAGACAAAGAGTAGGTTAGAGGTTGCCAGGGTTTGTGGGGGAAGATGAATGAGAACTTATTGTTGAATGAGTACAGAGTTTCTGTTCAAGATGACGACAACTTCTGGAACTAGACGGTGGTGACAGTTGCACGACATTGCGCGAATGAACTCAGAAACACTGAATTGTACCCTTAACATGGTTAAAATGACAAATTTCACATTATGTATATTTTAGCAGGATGAAAATATTTTTTTAATAAAATCTATGTATAGCTTTTTTTAAAGATTTTTTTATTTATTTATTTTTAGAGAGGGAGGGATGGAGGGGGAGAGAGAGAGAGAGAGAGAGAGAGAGAGAGAGAGAGAGATCAATGTGCGGTTGCTGGGGGACATGGCCTGCAACCTAGGCGTGTGCCCTGACTGGGAATCCAACCTGCGATGCCTAGTTCACAGCCCGCGCTCAATCCACTGAGCTATACCAGCCAGGGCTAGGATGAAAATATTTTTAAATAGAGAAATCACAAATAATAAAAACATAAAAGGGGTTAAAATTAAAGATAAAAAGGTCATTGTACGGGTAATAAAAATTAGAAAAATAATTTTTCATAAATAAATTTTTAAAAATGGATAATTTTCTAAGAAATACATGACATACCAAAACTGACTCAGAAAGAAGCAGGAAAACTAGACAAACAGATAACAAAAAAGAAAGGAAGTCAAAGACCTACCTTCCCTTCACTTGCTCTGCCCTCCCCCAACACATTTCAGGCCCACAGGTATTTATATGCAAAATACTTTCACACATTTGAGGAAAAGATATTTCCTATAATATTTATGTCAGTGGTTTCCAAACCTGACTGAACATTAGAATTACCTGGGTACATTTTTAAATACATATATACATCCCCTGCCCTCCCAGACTCAATGAACTATATTTTCCAAAGTTTGGGCTAGAAATCTGTTGTTTCCCATTAGATTTTTTAATTACAAAAAGATTATATATATATATATATATATATATATATATATATATATACAGTCCAACAATACAGATGTGAGTAAAATAAAAATTAGGTATCCCCATGTTGTTACAGAATGAACCGGTGTGGGGTGAGAGCCCAGACACTGTCACTGAAACAAGCCCCTCCCTGGGGCTCTTTCTGTCGATGTGGGTTCTTTGCCATTTTTCCTGCTAGGAATTGTGGCTTTCAATGCCAGAACTTCATAAAAAGGAAACGAACTATTTATTCTAAAGTTATACAGCTTCAGAGTGAAGGCAGAATGTCACAGTTAAAATCCCAAAGTCTCTGAAACACACACACACAGTCCTGCCTTCCCCCTCTGCCCAACCAGGCCGGTCAGGGTACCATATCTCAGGAGAAGAAAATAGAAGTCTGTAGCTCATTTAGACTCCCAGTTCATCCCAGTAATCTGTGCTTGGCTGGGCAGGTCTCCCAGAGCTCCCAGTATCATTAGCTGTGTCGCTGCTGTGATCTCCAGTTCTTAATCCAAAACCATGTGGCACCTCCTCATGGTGCACCAGCAAGAATCCTTTCACCCCTTTCCTTTCCACATGGTCCCACATTATCCTTTCAGTATCCTGCATTGTCTCTCCGTCCCTCCGCATAGTCCTGCACTGTCCTTCGGCATTCTTTCAAACCACTGAGAGAGAGATCTGCATGGATGCTACATCTTGCTTTCCAGCTTCCTAAACTGTGTGGTCAAGGGAGTCCCTCTTTCTGCTCCCCAAACCGAGTGGTTAAGATCCAGCATGGCTGCCACACCTGGGTTTAAATGCAGGCTGGAATCTTCCCCTGTAACCCCATTTCCAACTCTTCTCACAATTGACTACACCTGCTGGCACTCCTGTATTCTCTGCCTTTCTTGGCTGCCATAGTTAGCCCAGGCATGCATGGACCTGTGGCCTGAAGCAAACCATCTCCAAGCTCTGGTGCAGGTGCTGTAACAGAGGGGAGCTGCCTCTCAGTTACAACATGGATTTAAGTCACACCCATCTCCCTAGCTAGCCTGCTGTTGATATGCAAAATAACCATTTTTGCATATAGACATAAAGACTAGTCTGCTGCTATTGATAAGCAAAATAACTTTCAATGTCCCTGCTCCTTGTGTCCCATCACCCAGCCAGACTTGTGGGGGTGGGGGTTCCTATATTCCCAGACACCCCAAGTTCTGGGCTCGGTTACAAATCCCCCCTTTGGGGAACTCTGGGACCTCCCAGACTATGCCCCATTACAATTTTTCTCCCTAACCTCATCCCTTCTGAGTTAACAAATGTTATCATTATGTATATTCTTCTATATTTTCCTTGTGTTTATGGAAAGGTAAATGGAATCTATTCTTTAAAAAGTAATTCCAGGTGATTGTGATGTAGTAAGTCCTTGGACCTGTATTTAGATGGATATAAACTATCCTAGAGGATGGAAAAGCATGAAATGTGAGCCAACCATTCTTTAAACCCTGAATCCAAAACCAAAGAAAGATTACATAGAGAAAAAGATCACTATTAAAACAATCTTATTTATGACGAGAGCTGAAAAATTAAAAATAAAGTACTAGCAAAGATGGTGGATTAAGCACATATATTTGTCTTCTCTCCCTCCTGAAACTCTGTTAGAATAAAAGTAAAATCAGCCCTGGTTAGCATAGCTCAGTGGATTGAGTGTGGGCTGCAAACCAAAGCATCGCAGGTTCGATTCCCAGTCAGGGCACATGCCTGGGTTGCAGGCCACAGCCCCCAGCAACCGCACATTGATGTTTCTCTCTCTCTCTTTCTCCCTCTTTTCCCTCTCTAAAAATAAATATATAAAATCTTTAAAAAAAAGTAAAATCACCTAAAACAGCAAAGAGAATGAGATTGGACCATCACCAAGCAAGAGACTTTCTAAGATTTATGGAAACAGAGAAGTTATTCATGGGTAAGACACGGAAGCGAGTACTGTCCAGAAGTGAAGAAAGCGCCTGTAACTGGAGCGGAAGCTGGGACGCCCCTCAGAGTCTGAGAGTTGGCAGGTGAAGAGAGGAGAGTCGCAACAGGAGCTTAAAGGAAGTTAAGTGGAAGTCTTTCTACAAACACCTGTCCTAGCAGAATTCGCCCAGATAGGGTGAACCACAGAGAATAGAGGTTGCGAGGCGAGTAACAACCCTGGAATAAAGTCCTCTCCTTTTGAAGGATCTCTCCCCACTCACCATTCTAAAAGTAAGCTCCACACCTAGTCTGGCTATAGTGACAAACCTTATCCCTGTGCCTGTGCACCTGATCAGCTTTTCCCGTCAGAGAGATACTGAATGGAAAAGGAGATCGAGGCTAGTGAAACACGCAGGAGACTCATACCAGCTACGTGGAAAAACCAACATGGTTTTTCTCTGTTAAACAGAAAACAGCAAATACAGATCACCATGCATACAAATTAAAGAAAAAGATCAGGATTAAAAAATATATATTTTAAAACTGGCCCAAGAGAAATAAGGAATACAGAGGACAGAAAGCCTTTAAAAGCTACATATTCAGAGACATTTTGAAAGATATTATGTCCATAAACGAGTACAGATTACTATGCTAAAGAAACAGTCACAGAATAAGAAATTGCTCTTAGAATTTTAAATATAATTGTTGAATTTAGAAATGTAATAGAAGAATAGGCAGATAAAGGAAATCTCTTAGAACACAGAACAGAAAGCAAAAGGCATGGGAATTTGAGAGAAAAAGAATTAATACAGAAATTCAAACTGTAGGAGGGTGCAGGATTTGTAATGTGGTCCAGAACTCAAGGTGTCCAGGAAATATTAGAAAGATACATAGGATGTCCTCACCCTCCACCATAGGTGTGAGTTGGGGAAGGAACACATGGAGCAGGGCCATTGAGAGTTCTTTTGCATAGCAACAGCTTTGCAGCTAACCTCTGGCATGGTCATTTAACATATCTATAACCTTTAACTGGTTGCACAGATATGTTAAATAGCTGTGGCCATGCTCTGAGCCAGGGGGATGAAGGAACTTCCCCCCAAGATGTGACTGGGAGGCAACTCCCCCTAGTTACAGTGCCTGTGTGAGAGCTTGGAGATGACTGGCTCCACCACATGGGGCCACTCCTGCGCAGACTCATGATGGCAGCCCACTAAAGCTGGAAGGATATTTAAACCCAGACTCGGCAGCCATTGTAGAGAGGACCATGAGGCTGTGGCAGTGAAGAGAACCAAATGCTTTGGCCAGAGTGGGGGTACCCCCTTCCCCGCCCCCACAGCCATGAGAAGAATCACCATGCAGCTTTAGCAAAGATTCACTAGGTGGCTTAAGCAGAGAACCGCCACGCCGCTTCAGCTGGAGACCCCGGCAACACAGCTGATGGTGCTGGGAACCGAGGGAGGCCTACCAGCCGAGCACGGATTACTGGGAAGAACTGGGGACTGCCTGAGCCACAGACTTCTATTTCCTTTCCTGAGATATGGTACCCCAGACTGAGCAAAGAGGGGAAAGAAGGACTGTGTGTGTTTGTGGGGTGTTTTAAGGGACTTTCGGACTTTGATGAAGACATTACATCATTACTCTTAGTCTGTATAACTTGAATAAATAACTCCTTTCCACCAATCCCTAATATGGAGAGCTGTAATTCTCTGGCAAATGGAAAGGTGAACTTAGTACAGGGAGACCCCAGGAGAAAGGGGATCAATTCGGTAGCATTGTGGGACCCTCTTCCCTGTCAGCCAATCAGGGAAAATCATGAGAGACCACATGTGCAATAGCTTTAAAGCAATACAACTACTTGTACATGCGCAGTAAAAGCCCACCAAAAATTAGCCAGGAAGGATCCGCCCTATAAGAATAGAGTCCCTCCAGCCCATAAGGTCAGTCTCTGCTTGGAGTTAGCCTGCTCCCATGTTCTCTGCTATAAACTCTGGGTGTTCGGTTCAATTCTTTGTCCCAATCACCAAGAACCTGGTTACCTGTGCCCACCTGTGACAAAACCTTCAGAAAGGAAGGGGAAAAATCATGGCGGGAGGGGTGGTGTCATAATTTATCCCAGGTAGTAGAGACACTAGTTTTCAAATTAGAAGATCCCAGCAAGTATTGAGCATACTAAATAAAGAATTCCCACACTTCTACACATTGTTAGGAAGTTTTAGAACACCACCAATATGGTGGTTCTAAACCACATTAAGTACCATTTTGAAAACCTCTATTTTTTTAAAGCCATTTGCACTGGAGGAAAATCAAGTTAATAGTGATCTTTTTATCAGTAACAGTTCTGAGGGGAAAATTAATAGTTTCAACAGTTTTGAGCAAAAATTATTTTCAAGCTAGAGTTGTATTCTCATCCAAACTATCAAACTATCAAACAAGCGTAAGAACAAAATAAGGAGTTTTCAGCCCTGGATGATGTGTTTCAGAGGCTCGAGCCTGGGCCTGAGAACCAAAGGGTCGCAGGATCAATTCCCAGTCTAGGGCACTTGCTTGGGTTACTGGCCGGGTCCCCAGTAGGGGGTACGTGACAGGCAATCATATATTGATGTTTCTCTTCCTCTGTTTCTCCTTCCCTTCCTCTCTCTTTAAAGATAAAGTTTTTTTTTAGAAAGAACAAAATAAGGACTTTTCAGATATGCAAAAAACTAAGAACATTTACCTCCTACATACTTTTAGGAGGCAGAATTGTGAGGATATAATCAAGTAAAATTAAAATAAAAACCTTGGAAGACTCCCGGCTGGTGTAGTTTAGTGGATGGAGCTCAGGCCTGTGAACCAAAGGGTTGCCAGTTTGATTCCCAGTCAGGGCACGTGCCTGGGATGCAGACCAGGTCCCCACTAGGGGGCATAAGAGTCAACCACACATTGATGTTTCCCTCTCTCTCCTTCCTCTCTCTCTAAAAATAAATAAATAATCTTTAAAAAACCTTTGAGGAGAAAGATATCGGATTCTTGATGGTTTCCCTAAAAATACAACCAATGGCAACTTAAATAAGTATGGTTTTATTTTTCTCACAAGACAAAAAGTTTGGTGTAGAAATTTAATAGCTGGTTTAGCAGTTCAGAAATATAAAGGTTCTAGGCACCATCTTTTTCTGGTTCTGCCAACTTTAACATTTGATCTTAATTTTTCCTGTCACAAAACGGTTGTAGTAACTCCAAACATCACATCTCCATTTCCAGGGAAAAGGAAAGAATGTGAAAACCAAATCTATTCCCATAAAAAAGGTTTTCCTGAGACCCTATTCAGAAATTTTCATCTATATCTCCTTAGCTAGAATTAAATGAATCATATGGCAATGGAAAGTCTAGACGTAGGAATTTCAGAATTCACTGATGTTCATTCTGTGATATCATCCAGTCCCAGGTTCTTTCCATATCTCTGCTCTGCTGTCTCCTTGCATTGGTTTCAACCGCAAGCTAATAGCAGGATGGCTGCCACAATTTGAGGTATAATATCTACATATAACAATGTCCAGAGGAAGAAAAATAACACCTAGGAGATCAAAACAGCCCCTTATAAAGTTAACATTGGAGAACATGGATTAGTCTGGTAGCCAAGTGAACTTTCTAGTAACACTTTGGCCCTGATTTTGGCAGACTTGTCCAGTCATATACTTGACTCCTATGTTTATCTCTCATTTGTTCCCAAATTTCAGCAGGGATTAAAACGGGGTTATCACCATGACAAGCATGGCTCAGCTGAGCATTGTCTAGAAAAGTGAAAGGTCTCTGGTTCAATTCCCAGTCAGGGCACATGCCTGGGTTGCAGGGCTAGTCCCCGGTTGGGGCACGTGAGAGATGCAACCAATGGATGTTTCTCTCTCACATTGATGTTTCTCTCCCTCTCTTTCTCCCCCTTCCCCTCTCTCTAAAAATAAATAAATAAAATATTTAAAAATTGGGGTTATGTATTAGCCCCTGAAACTCCATCTCTAATACTAGGGAGAGCCTAACTCGGCTGTGGAGTTGCCCTACCCTACCCCGCACTGGCCATCAGAGTAGAGATGGTACCCAAAGTGCTTCCAGAAGATGAGCACCTCCAAGTCTTGGCCAGGGGATGAGCCAATCTTATGCCAACCTCAGCAGACCTAGCCCAAGGAGATTGCTTTATCCTCAAACAAGACTCACACTATCTGAAGAGGGTCATCTTAGGCAATTGTCTTCCTTAGGGTGGTGACTCAGCCCCCTCAGCTTATTCCCTTTGGAGTCCAAAGTACTTGGTTTTAAATTGTATTTGGCTTCATTACCCTCCAACTGGACACACTGAACAAGTTATTCCACCTTCTGAGCTTCAGTTATCTTGTTTATGAAATGGAGTTTTGATAACTTAGTGCAATAATGGGATAATGAATGTAGAAACACTGTGAATTGTGAGAAAATGTGAGAGATTATTATAATGCGCTCATGTTCTAGATGGGGAAAGTAAGATGTAAAGATGTGTTAAATCAACCTATTGTGCAAGGCTTGGTAATATTTTCAGTGGTACAGAGAAGGAGCCTTATAGATGTGAATGGAAAAGAGGGGCTATGTAGCAAACCTGACAAGCTTAGTAACCAAGAGTAACCACACAGGATGGTCTGATCATAAATTCCTAACTGGGCAGGTCATGGTGGATAGTTACATTCAAGGGCTATAGAGTCCTTAGTAAACAGTTAATCTTTGCCTTAGGTGAGCCGTATCCATAGTTTTGTGCATCTAAGGTATCTTACCCTGGAAATATCAGTATTATCTTTTCTAGACCCCTGGAAGGGAGGTATAAACCTCTGCACCAGAGGCAGGACTCATGATCTCATTGCCCACAGACCATCACTACTCACTGTAAATGTGAAATGTTAATTATCCTGTACCCACCAATGTAAAAGAAGTATGTGTCTCTCCACTTTACTTTTTGTCTAATCCTAGACATTTCCCCTCTTTGCTTTCTCCCACTTCCTTAATCTACCACCAATAGATTTCATGTAACCTCTCTTAAGTTTTCTCCCTTGATTTAAAATGTATTTAAAAAAAACCTGCAAAATTGCCATTGTTTGAGCATTTTCTCAATTCATCGAGATCTTTCCTCTGGGCATGTCTTCAGTTACTGGCTCAAAAAAACTCTTATAAAATTGTTCTTTACTAGCTTTGGATTTTCTTTAGTTGATATAGGTATTTGGAGGAAGAAGGAAGCATGGAGGGCTTGTAGAGTCTGTTCGATGACATGACCACTGTCAGATCTGGGCACCTGAGATTACTTTCTGTAAATTCCCAGAGATGGTCTAATCAACCCCTCCCCTAGGCCCCATCCCAGGGAAACATGTACAGTGCTTCCCCCTTCTCTGGGGCTGGTCACACCCCAGTATTCCTGTCCATCCCACTCTGCTCATTATAACTCTTTAGTGCCTGCCATGAGGTGCAGACAATATCCAGGTCACTTTGCTGCCACCCAAAATGCACTTTGTTTGTAACTGCCATTAATAAACTCTTTTTAAAAATATAATTTATTGCCCTGGCTGGCGTGGCTCAGAGGATTGAGCGTGGGCTGCGGGCCAGAGCATCGCAGGTTCGATTCCTGGTCAGGGTACATGCCTAGGTTGCAGGCCACGGCCCCCAGTGGCCGCACATTGGTGTTTCTCTCTCTCTTTCTCTCTTTCTCCCTCCCTTCCCTCTCTAAAAATAAATAAATAAAATCTTTAAAAATATATATATATTTTATTGATTATGCTATCACAGTCATCCCACTTACCCCCTTCATTCCCCTCCACCCTGCATACCCCCTCCCACCCACATTCCCCCCCTTTAGTTCATGTCCATGTGTCATAAGTTCTTTAGCTTCTACATTTCCCACACTATTGCCCTCCCTCTATTTTCTCTCTACCGTCTATGCTACTTACTCTCTGTACCTTTTCTCCCTCTCTCCTCCTCCCACTTCCCTGTTGCTAACCCTCCATGTGATCGTGTTTTGAGGCTTTATTTCCCAGCACTGGATCCCTGGGTTGTGTGGTTTATCTCACTCCCCATTTTCACCTGGTTTATCTGCACTTGAATGTGTGTCTGAAGTCAGCTAGCAGCCTTGTGCGCCTCACTGGGTCTGCTCATTGCCTTCCCATGCCTGGGGTCTGCCAGCCACAGCTTTTTCCTGCCTTGACTCCTCTCCACCGGTTGCTGACTCTGCCCCTCTTACTGGTCTGGATGAATGGTTGTCGGACTTCCGTACAGTTTGATTTTCTGTCTGTTCTGGTTGTTTTTTTGTTTCTAAATTTTTGTTGTCCTTAATTTTGGTTGTGCAAAGAGGCACAGTGTGTCCACCTACGCCTCCATCATGGCCGGAAGTCCATCAATAAACTCTTGATGTCAGCTTCTTTCTTCAGTCTCTCAACCCCAGAAAATTATGTAACATATCTGGTCATCCAGCTTTGGCAATCAATCACTAGAGCCTCCTTGTGTGAAGTGACTGGTCCTCCCTCACCACCTATCACACTGTTCTCTGTGCTTCAAATTTGCCCTCTAGGGAACACTCAAGGGCCTTAGGAGAGAGCTCCTGCCCCTTTATGTTCTAATTCAAAGGACAAATGGCTCTTTGCTTAACTCCTTGCAGCACAGTTCAGCCTGGAGGGACCCACTAAAGAAGTTGTTATTCATAGAAGAAAATAGTGTTACAGAGAGTAAACCCATGACCAGGCTTACAGAGAGCACAGTTTAATTATTCACTTTGCTTCAAAATATGGTGTCTATGGAGAGGTTTCCTTTACTTCCCATCAAGGAGGTTCTGGACTAAATTTTGTTAAAGGAACCAACTTACAGGTTTCCTCGTAGGTTACCAAAATCTCAAATCCTTACCATGAATTTCAAGGCATTACTGACCTGCTCACAACACTCCTCCTTCTGTCTCAGCCTCCTTTTGTACTCTTGCTCCCTGGCACACTGGGCTTCTCTGCAGACTTTGACAAGCTCCTTTCCAGAAAGGACCCTTCACACTTGCAGTTCCACCCGCCTGAAATGGAACTCCTCTGCCCACGATTGCCCCACATTTTCCTGGTTAACTCTTAAGCCTCCTTTAAAGCACAGCTTCACTGTTTTCCTCCAGCAGACTTTCTTGTGACCACTTCTATCCAGACTCAGGTTTCCCTATAATGTCCCTTCTTAGTATCTGGTATGTTTACTTTTAGCACAGAGCAAAATTATAATTAAGTAGGGAGTTGCATCATTATTGCTCAATGTCTATGTTCCCCTCTACAATATACAGTATTCACCATTGTACACCCTTGCACAGATTAGACACTCCAAATTTGTTGAATGAATGAGGAATGAATGAATGTGTGATGGGACATAGCTAATTAGTAGCCATTCTTAGGGATGGAGCTGTAACTGGCAGGGACATCTCCAGCGGGGGCATTCAGGGGTTTTCCTGTCTGGAATGTTAATAGAGGTGCCTAAGCCGTTAATGGGCCTGACCAGGCTATGTAAATAGCAGACAAATGTTTAGATAAGCCATTTGTTAACCTTTGAATCCTGGGACCTCTAAATCCTTGGGACCTCTAAATCCTGGGACCTCTAAATCCTTTCTGATATATTGATGAAACCCTGTAAATACTGTGGAGAAACAAAGAACGGAGCCCAGAATTTGGACCTTGTCTCCTCTGGGTCCGCATGCGTGAATAAACCCCACTTTGTAAACTCCCAGGCTGTCTGAGTCGTGTTTCCCGTAACAAATGGTCAATAGAGATGCGTTCCTAGAACAAGGGGAGTTAGAGCTGGGTCTTGAGGCAGGCCTGGACTCCACCACCAGAGCGGTGGAGTTGAAGGGGCCCTGGACCGAGCGCTGGGAACCTCAGTTCTGGGTCTGGCTGTGTGACTCGTCTACTCACTCAAGGCATATCCACTAAATACCCACCAGGCGCTGTGTTAGGCACTAGAGACACGGCAATGAGCAAGTTGGTCATGTTTCCTTCTCCTGGAGGTCTAGATAAGGAGCCAGACTCAAGTTAAATAACCACACAAATAAATGTAAAATCCTTAATGTGATAAGTGGTATGAAAAAAGAGGTATATAGAGCAATGAGTGTATAATATAAGGAGGTTCAATTGAGTTATGAAGCCAAAAAAAGGCTTCCCTGACAATGAAGTGGCTTTGATTTTCATTTTTCATTAAGGTATCATTTCAACAAATTTTGACAAATATATATATACTAGTGTAACCATCACCCAGATCAACATATAGAAAATTTCCATCACCCTAAAAATTCCCCACATGTCTCTTTCCAGTCAATACCACAGAAAAATCTCGGAAACTGATCTGACTTCTATCAACATATATTACATTTACCTATTGTAGAGTTTTGTATAAATAGAATCACACAGAATATACTTCTTTTGGTCTTGTTTCTTTCACTTAGCATTATACTTTTGAGATTCATTCATGTTACTACATGTATCAGTATTTTAGTCTTTTTTATTGCTGAATAATATTCTATTGTATGATTATGCCATAGTTTGCTTATCCATTCACCTGTTGATAAATATGTGGGTTGCTTCCTGTTTTGGGTATTACAAATAAAGTTGCTATGAACATTCTCGTACAAATTATTTTGTGGACACACATTTTCACATCTCTTGGGCATTGGGGATCCAAAAGTAGACTTACTGGTCATAGATTTTACATATACTTACGTTTAACATTATGAGGAACTGCCAATAGTTCTCCAAAGTAGTTCTGCCATTGTTACTCATAGCAGTAGCGTATGGGTGGTCCCGTTGCTTTACATCCCCACCAACATTTGGTATTGTCAGTTTTTTAAACTAAATTAAATGTATGTTTGTGAAGTGGCATCTCATTGTGGTTTTGATTTTCATGTTCAGGAGGAATGATTTGATGCTAACACACGAAGGACAAGAATTAGACCAGATGAAGAGGATGAGGTGTTGAGCATTCTGGGAAAAGATAAGAGAATGTACAAAGGCCCAAGTTGAGAAGGACCAGGGCAGTCACAAAGAATTGAGAGGAAGTGTGGCATAGGGTGAGGCTAGTGACGGGAATTATGGGAAGCGCCAAGGCGTTCACCTTCAAGGGATCATGCAGGTCTGGGTAATGCACTCACCAGTAGTGACCAGGTGAAAAATAAATAAATAAGTAAATAAACAAACAAACAAATAAAAGAATCATGTTCCATGATGCATAAAACCCCAGGAATTTCTTATCTCCCTGAGAAGTAGGGAGGGAGGTTCATAATGACCAAAATTGAATTCCTTGTGATTTCAGACAAAAGGCGCTCCGAATGGATTAAATTTGATTTAGAGAAATGAACTTTTTTTTTGCATGTGACCAATTCGGTTGCAAATCATGATTAACTGCTTACTGCATGTGGAAGAGTAGAATTGCTGGGGGCTGCGAAGTACCCATTTGAGGTTTGAGACCAGAAATTCAAAGTGAAGTCATTCAGCCTGTTTGTGTGTGATTTTTCTTTGGCAACATCCAGCTGCTCAGGTGCAGAAACAAAATCTCATCTCAGACAGTGTGTTTAGCCAGCTTGCGGTTTTCCCAGAAAAGTGTGTTGGAGATTGAGGTAGATAAAAAAATGGTTATAATAATGAATCATGGGGTCTCTGCTGGGCCAGAAGGAAATGAAGAATGGACACTAAGAACTGGCGGGATTAAT
Organism: Tonatia bakeri; assembly: GCA_004024845.1. Lineage (NCBI taxonomy): Eukaryota > Metazoa > Chordata > Mammalia > Chiroptera > Phyllostomidae > Tonatia > Tonatia bakeri. The sequence goes on along the minus strand of PVIA01011564.1, from coordinate 20,771 downwards.
GGATTAGAGGTCTCAATGAGATTAAAGAACTATAGCAAATAGGGTCCTAACACACAGAATGAAAAGAATAGGAGGTAGTAAATGGAAAGCAAAATACTTACTTTGCCTAAAAATAATTTTTATTTTTTAATTACAGTTGACTTACAATATTATATTAGTTTCAGGTGTACAACCCAGTGATTAGACATTTATGTAATTTACAAAGTTATCACCTTGATAATTCTAGTGACATCTGACACCATACACAGTTGTTACACTATTATTGACTATGTTCCCTGTGCTGTGCCTTACATCCCCATGACTGTTCCATAACTACCAGTTTGATCCTTGCATTTTTTCACCAACCTCCCCAACCTCCCTCCCATCTGGCAACCAGTAATAAGTTCCCTGTACTATGAATCTGTTTCTGTTCTACTTGTTCATTTATTTTGTTTTTTAAATTCCACACATAAGTGAAATCATCTGGTTTTTGTCTTTCCCTGTCTGACTTATTTCACTCAGCACAATACCTTCTTTGTCCATCCATCTTGTTGCAGAGGGCAAGATTTCATTCTTTTTATGGCTGAGTCATATTCCATTGTATATATGCACCAGTTACTTCCATATCTTGGCTATTTTAAATAATGCTGAAATGAACATATACATGTCTTTTCAATTTGGTGTTTTGAGTTTCTTTGGATAAATATCCAGAAGTGAAACTGCTGGGTCATTTTTTGTCTCTTGTTATAGCCTTTGTTTTAAAGTTTATTTTGTCTGGTATAAGTATTGCTATCCCAGCTTTTTTTGTTTGTTTGTTTTCATTTTCATGAAATACCCATTTCAATCCTTTTACTTTTGATCTGTGTGTGTGTTTCAATCTGAAGTGAGTCATTTGTAGGCAGCATATGTAAGGGTCTTGTTTGGTTATTCACTCAGCCACCAGCCACCCTGTCTTTTGATTGGAACAGTTAATCCATTTCCATTTAAAGTAATTTTTGATAGATACATACTTATTTCCATGTTATTATTCATATTTTTAATTTTTTCCTTCTTTTTTTTAAAGATTTTTATTCATTTATTTTTAGAAAGAAGGGAAGGAAAGGAGAAAGAGAGGGAGGGAAATATCAATATGTGGTTGTCTCTTATACATTCCCTACTGGAGACCTGGCCCGCAACCCAGGCATGTGCCCTGATTGGGAATTGAACCAATGACCCTTTGGTTCACAGCCTGTGGTCAATCCACTGAGCTACACCAGCCAGGACTTCCTTCTTTTTAATGAAGTCCCTTTAACATTTCTTGTAATACTGGTTTGGTGGTGATAAACTCCTTTAGTTTTTTTTTTTCTTGTCTGGGTAGCTGTTTATCTGTTCTTTTATTCCAAATGCTAACTTTGATGGGTAGCATTATCTTGGTTATAGGTCTTTGGTTTTCATCCCTTTGAATATTTTGTGTCAGTCTGTTCTGGCCTTCAAAGTTTCTGTTGAGAAATCAGCCGACAGTCTTATAGGAGTTTCTTGTACATAACAAACTCTTTCTCTTGCTGGTTTTGAGATTCTCTTTTTGTCTTTAACCTTTGGCATTTTAATTATGATGTGCCTTGCTGTGAGTGTCTTTGGGTTCATCTTGTGTGGAACTCTATGCACTTTCTGAGCTTGTAAGTCTTTCTTTCAGTAGGTTAGGAAAGTTTTCTGTCATTATTTCTTCAAATAGATTTTTACTTTCTTGCTCTTTCTCTTCTCCTTCCAGCACCCCCTGAAGTTGTTCCAGAGGGTCCTTACACTATCTTTATTTTTTGGATTCTTTTTCTTTTTGCTGTTCTGATTGGGTATTTTCTGCTTTCTTATCTTCCAATTTGCTGATTTGATCCTCTGCTTCATCTATTCTGTTTATTCCCTTTCATGCATTCATTTCAGTTAGTGTATTCTTCATTCCCAGCTGGTTCTTTCTTTATGTTTTCTATCTTCATTTTTATGTTCCTATCTCTTTGTTGAAGTTCTAAGTCCATCTTCTCTTCCCTTAAGTTCATTGATTATTGTTAGAACCAGTGTTTTGTTCTTTTCTTTCATTTGGGACATGTTTCTTTGTCTCTTCATTTTGACTGCCTCCCTGTGTTTGTTTCTATGTATTAGGAAGAGCTGCTGTACCTCGCAGTCTTGGTACAGTGGTCTTATGTAGTAGGTGTCCTGTATGGCCCAGTGGCCCAGCCTCCCTGGTTACCTGAGCTGGGCACTCCAGGTGTGCTCCCCAAGTGGGCTATATGCACCCTCTTGTTATAGTTGAGCCTTGATTGTTGTTGGAATGTCAATGGAGAGATTTATCCCCACACCAATCAGCTATGAAAACTGGCTGCCATCATGTGGAGGATCTGCTATGCAGGGGCAGAGCCCATGGAGCAGGACTTGCTTCAGCAGGGTTTTGGTGCCCCTGAGTCTGCCTCTTGTGTGTGTCACTCATTGAGGTGCTTTGAGGTGGGCTGATGTTCTCCACTGGGTGTGCTGGCTCTAGGGCCTCCCAGGAGGTGCTGGCCCAGGTCTACTGCTGCCTGTGTCCTTCTCTGGGGCCACCCAGCAAGAAATTTGGGGCAAGATCAAATTGCTAACCAAGGCTGGCTGCTACTAGTGCTGGGCCTGGGGCCACTTAGCAAGAGGTACTGGACTTACTAAGGCCAGATGCTGCTTGTTTGAGAGGTTTTAGTAAAGTCTGAAGCATGAGCCAAGATAGGCTATTTGTATGGAAAAGCCACCAGAAATGGCTTCAGTGGGCCTGCAAGTTGGCTCAGGTGGGGATCTCAGGGAATCAATCACTAGGACAGAGTGAACAGTGTTAATCCAATTGATGGAGACTCAGATATGGCCCTGCCTATTGCTCTGTGGAAGCAGAGCTCTACAAAGGAACAATGGTTTCTGCCAGCACTTCTATCTGGGAGAAAGCTGCCCCTCCAGCCCTTGTCTTCATGCAGACAATTCAATTCCTCCCCATGTCCTTGGTGCCTTTTTATCTGCTGCCCTGGCACTGAAGCTCATGGTGAGTCAAGTAAGTCCATGTGGGCCCTTTAAGAGGAACACCCATGACTCCAGGAGCCCTCCATTTCACTCAGCCACAATCCCTGCTGCTTTTCAGAGTCAGAAGTTGTGGGGACTCGTCTTTCTGGCATTGAAACCCTGGACCAGGGAGCTTGGTGTGGGGCTGGGACCCTTTAATCCTTGGGGGGAGGGACCTCCACAGCTGAGATATCACTTCCAATTTTTAATGGCCACACATGGGTGGGGAGCCAACCTATTCAGCATTTCTGCTCCTTTTACCAGTCTTGTTGTGGCTTCTTCTGTATATCATTAGTTACAGCACTTCTGTTTAGCTAGATTCAGGTGGCTTTCAATGATGTTGTTCTATAGTTTAGTTTTAATTTTGATGTCGTTGTGGAAGGGTGGGAGCACTGCATTCCCCTATGCTGCCATCTTGACTGGAAGCTCAGAATGAAATATTTTCATACTTCAAAAACAGATCCCTTTTAGGAGTGACTGAAGTGTTGAGGCTGTAACCTTGGAAGGGGTAGCTCAGCTGAGGAGAAGGTTGGTGGAGGTGAAAGAATCAAAGAACTGAGAGTCCTGGGTATTGATTAGATCATCAACATGGATGTTGAATGTGTACCTACGGAGTTTAAGGTTGGTGCTAGGAGTTGGAGAGGGCAGGGGGAAAAATTACTTTGGGAGGTCAGAAGATAGCAGCAATCAAGATGGACAGGGTGGTGTATCTGGATGAAAAGAACTTCAGAGGAGCAGAGATTTTGCGGGATGTAGAAGGGAAACTATTAGGGAGTTCAAAGTCAACTCTACCAACATTACTACCATTTTCACTGACATCCTTCCAGTGGAGGAAGGGAACACAGCGAACAAAACCACCGGGAGTCGTTTAATTTGGGATGCCTTGTTACAGGACTTGCCACCAGGAGGTGCTGTCAGTACTGGAAAAACTGGAAAACCACCTTCCGAGAAGTCCCTAGAGGCAGGGAAAGTATGTCTCACCTTGAGCTCTGAGGACACCTAGGGGTATTGTGAGATATTGCAAGGAGCTCAGCATCTTGCACAGCTGGCTGCATTTAACTGGAGAGAGATTTTTAAATGTATACAAATCTTAAAAAAAGAAAAAAGACAAATTCCTAAATTTATTTTAAAAAGTTACTGCATTATTGAAAGGTTTTAGTTATCATGTATATTCTCAACAAAAGTACAGCTACTATCTATTACATAGGATTTGATTACATTTTCTTCAGGGCAAAAGTATTCTTCATAACTGCAGATTTTGTGAGTTGACTGTTAACACCGTACTTAAGAAGTTTCTTCCAGAATCACTTTTTGTAAGAAAAATGGCATAGTTATGGAGAACAGAGAGTTGGAGTCAGAATTGTAGCAGCAGTAGTTATTTATAATAGTATTCATTTTCATTATTGTCACCATTGGGGTATTTACTGTACACCAGAAACTTATCTAAACAGTGTACATAAATGCACTAACTTATTCCCTTCATAATCTTATGATATAGGTGCTATATCATTACCCCCATTTGACAGAAAAATAGTGTCCAGAGAGGTTAGGGCATTTGCCCAGGGCCACATGGTTTAGCAGATGGTGGTGGTGGAGGTGGTGGGATGAACCTGAATTTTATCTTTTCCCTAACCAGAATAGACCAGGTTATCCAGTAGGAGAAAACACCTCTGAATATCAGTAGCTTAACTCAATAGACATTACCAATTCTATGTAGGTTGGCAGAGGCCTGGGCTTATTCTGTTAACTCAGGGACCCAGGCTGACATGTTTCATTTTGACAGAGGCTTTCACCATCATGATCACTGATTACCAGGCAGGCGAGAGTATGCTACTGAAATGAAATGTGGCTGCTTGAAAATGATACATATCACTTTTCACATTTCATTGATCAGAACAAGTAACGTGCCATTCCCAAATACTCCTGCCATGAGCTTAGAAGGAGGCAAACCAAACTGTTTGGTATTAATGATTACCACAAACACTCAGAGTCTGGGCAGCCCATGCCCCACTTAGCCTCAGTTTCCCTACCCACACAATAAGCATGATCATTTTGTAAGGATCCCTTGTCCTATGGGTCAAATAGGGATGTTAGTTACTGTTATGAGACAGAATGGTTGCATCCAACCAAAATTTTCCATCAACTGAAAATATTAGTCCCATCACAGGGTGGCTCTGTAGCCCTCCATACAGAGCTGTCTGTGGATTAACCTTTATTACTCACACATCAGAGGTCGTGAAGGAGATAATTTTTACTTAAATCAACAGTGTGCTATTATCATAGTTCCAGTGCTGGTTAGAAAGCTCAGTCTGGAATCACCAGCTGTCCGAGTTCATGTTGAAAGCTTGTGCCTACTTTAACTTCAGCATGTGAGGGACATGGTGACTGCTCCTCCCTTAGACTCTTGGGAGTCTAAGATCATCAGATCATCAGGACTGTTTACTTGGCTCCTCATAGTTTCACTCCACAGACTCTCCCCAGGACGTCTGCTGTAAGCTATGCCACAGAAAGTCCTTTACCGACCAGGGCACGACAGCGCTGCAGGTACGACCAAAAAGGATCCTTAAAAGGAGCACTTCCTAGAGTTCCACGCAACAGTGACAGCATCGCCAGATCACTTGCTAACTCTTTTCCCACGGGCTGATTTTTAGGTCATTTGTTCACTTCCTCGCCCCTCTGATAGACTACCAGGGGTGTCAAACTCATTTTCACCGGGGGCCACATCAGTCTCACAGTTGTCTTCAAAGGGCCGAATGTCATTTTAGGACTGTATAAATGTAACTACTCCTTAACAGTTAAGTGAGAGCTCGGTGCTGCCATCGAGTAGAAACAAGGTGCCAGGCTGGATAAAACAAGGTGGAGGGCTGGATTCAGCCCACGGGCCTTGTGTTGGCCACCTGTGGACTAGGCTGTAAACTTTGTTAAGAATGGGGTGACCATGCTTTCAAAACTGGTTTTACAGCAGGTGTCAGCAGGTGTTAAAACCTTGCACACACCAGATACTCAATAAATGTTCGCTGCATGAAAATGCTTCTGAAGATTCTTCTAATGAATATATGGCAACTTTCTTGTAGAATTTAGTGTCTAACTAGCAATTAGGCTAAACTTTAGGCCCTGAGATTTTATGAAGCTAAAGTAAGGCCTAAATTGGGGATGGAAAATGGAAGGGCCATAAAAGGAGGGTATTCCAGGCAGAGGGAGCAGATGTACAGGCAGAAAAGTTCAGAGAAATATGGAGCATGGGTGTGTACCAGTTAGCCTGGAAAGTTAAAACTGTAGGTTAGAGAGAGGTTGGAGCTAGATGCCAGTAGAGGCCTAAGGTCAAAGTGTGGAAGGGAGAAACAGCAGGGCTTCTGGGAAACAATAAAAAAGTGGCAGGAAAGAGCAGGGATGCCCTGGCCGGTGTGGGTGAGTGCACTGGGTGCCGCCCTGAACCGAAGGGTCTGCAGGTCAGTCCCCAGTCCGGGCTCCACGCCCGCGCTGCCACCCAGGCCCCCAGCTGAGGGCGCGGGCGGGCAGTGGACTGACACATGGCTCACACATCAATGCTTCTCTCCCCTCTCCTTCCCATTCTCTAAGAACAGAAAAATGAACATTTTAAGGAAGAGGCAGTGATGTACCAATTCTGCAGACAAGCGCTCCGGTGACTCAAAGGCACGATGGGTGGGAAAAATACATTACGCTCCTAAAGCTTCCTCTCACTCACGGCCCCTCTGCGTCTCACAAAGGACTAGCGACCCGGACGCACACTGCTCAGTTCTCTGAGGCCGAGAGCGGAGGAACTGAGCCTCGCCTGTCACGTGGGCAGAAGCGCCGGTAGCACGTGACCTACCTCCGGCTTGGCCAATCAGCCTCTTCGCGGGCGGGGACGCGAAGTCCGAGGGGCGGGAGTACCAGTTGAGGCCTAGTCTTCTCGCGAGTTTTGCCGCCATCACTCCTCAGCCACCCACGATTTGGAGTGAGGGTCTCGCGAGGCTTGGGCGCTGCGGCGGTAGGAGGGAGGACAGGGAAGGACGGAGCGGAGCCGCCGCTACCTCCCGCGCTCACTCCCTCGCGCGTTCACCCGCCCCCTCCCTCCCTCCCTTCCCTTCCCTGGCCCCGGCCCATTCGCTTTTCGATCTTCCGCTGAGAGGATGTTGGGCTCCTCGCTCCCCAGCGCCCTGGCCCTCTCGCTGTTGCTGGTCTCTGGCTCCCTCCTCCCAGGGCCGGGCGTCGCTCAGAACGGTAAGCGGGGCGCCGGGGGCGGGCTGGGGCCTGCGGAGGTGAGGGAGCAAAGGGAAGGGGCTGCGGACCGGCGGTGAGGAGAGGCCGGCCGGGAGTTGGAGGCGCTGTCCGAGACGTGGGGGCGTCGATCACAGCCTGAGGTGTATTGCTGGCTTAGAGGCGCCACGTCTTGGGGCTTGTCGCTCCGAGTCGGGAGGGGACACCCAGGAAGCCGACGTGAGAAGCTGAGTCGCGGGGGCGGATGAGGAGGGGGCGCAGCTTTTAGAGAGGCGGCCCGAGATTGGCGTTTGTGTTTAAGGCGAGGGGAGTGGTGTCGGCAGGATCCGCAGAAGAACCGGGATCCCGGGCGTAGGAGTCTTGTAGGGTTATGCTGGGGCCCGGCAAGACAGGTGACATCCTTAAATAAGGGAGGCGTTGCGGGGAAGGGGGTGCAGAACGCTAAGCGGAGTACGAGAGCGCTGAGGAGGGTGAGGAACCGGGAGCGGTGGAGGTGGAGGGTGAGGAACCGGGGAGCGGTGGAGGTGGAGGGGAGGTGGGCGGAAAGCTGAGGCGGTGGAGCGGCTGCGGGAGGGATCTGCAAAGGGAAGCGGCAGTGGCTCTAAACGAGGTGGGGGAAGAGAGCTGGGTGCTGGGGAGGGTGGAGTGCTGAGCACTCCGGGGAGAGCCGAAGGAGTTTCTAAATAAGGAGAGGAAAAATGAGCAGAGGACAGGAGTAAGGGTTGTAACTGAGGCAGGGGAGTATTTGTCGGGGGAAGAAGGGTGAAGGGAGGAAAATGCGGGAAGGCGAGGATCTGACGTTGCCGTGTGTATTGAGGAAGGGAGCAGCTGATGGCGGCAGGCTTAGGATACAGCCTGGGCCTTTGGGAGGGCAGCGACACTTGGCTGGAACTGCAGTGGTAGGGTGGAGGGCGCTGACTGGAGAGAGGGAGATGGAAGGAGTGTGTTTTTAAGGTCTAAAAGTTACAAGACGGGAGAAAGATTATCCCTGAGGATCAAACAAGTAGTACTGGGATGTACGCAGGGTACAGTGGAAACGAGAGAATTGGGTTTTGAACCGAAGCTCTTTAAAGAAGATGGAGAAAAAAAGATTCTGATGTTGAAGGCGGGTGTTGCAATTCATCCAAGGTATTGTGAACCGATTTCTGCTTTTGGTAGAAACAGCCTTTAACAGGTTTAAAAATACTTTTATAGGAAGAATTTATGAGAAGTGAGTCGTGGAGAGTGAACTGTAGATTGTCTTTGCAAATCCTTCAGTGTTCCTTTGTTGTTACGCTAGAACAATTTAAAATTACTCTTGTTGGAATAGCTGAAATTTAAATGACTTTCATTAAAAAATCAATAATCAAGCCAGTGGATTTAAGCATTCTAAGGAGAATACAGGCTTAAGATGCTGAAGATTACAGTGAAAATATATCTTATAAAGGATTGAAAAAGCATCATTGGTTAAGTATGTTGTACCAAATTTTACTAATCAAATCCTCTATATGCTTGATGGCCTTGAATTATCATTGCAGGGGTCAGGCATTGAATATTTTAAGTATATTGGGTGTTTTTCCTGTTTTTCCCCAAAGCATGAGGCCAGTGTGGAAGGCAGGGTAGAGTTAGATTGATTTATCTTAGCAGTTTTTATAGTTGGTGTGTTAACAATATGACTTAAAGAAGTCTAATATTCATTTCAGCTATTTGATTTGTGGAAATAACATTGATTTCATTTGGGGCGATTGATCTTAACATGCTTAATTTCTGCTGGCATGGTACCTTTCGGTGACTGATAATACAACAGAATTTTAGTTTCTTAGTAACTACTGTGAAGTTTTTGGATAGGCCTTCAAAGACTCATCTGGCTGTTCTCAGTGACCTGTGTTCTACCTACCGCATCGTGCGGCCTTTCGTTTGTAATGAGCTTCAAATGACGTGGCTGATGACTTGAAGCAGAGTTTGTAGTTGACCCAAATGAACGTAAGTTTAATTCAAGGAAGAAATGTCTGTTATTTGAGTGTGAATCCACATAGGCAAGAATGCTGTTTGGGTTTTTTTTTTTTTAATACAGCTTTCTATAACATAATAAAATTCAAGCTTTCGATTGGTAATAGCCCTGCAGTAGTCTGACCTCATGTCATGGAGTTTCTATTTTCTTACAGTGCTTCAGAAATAGATATCATTCTCTGTATGATGTTGAAATGTTAGAAGTGTTAGATTATCTATTTAAAATGGTGACTTTTTAAAAAACCCAAACCTACATGTTTTGGGGTTCGGTATGTGGTAGTGTAAATTGAGTATAGATGTTTTTCAAAAGGTCTCTTTCATTATTCCTAGAATAAAGAATTCAGACTAGATGATCCTGGAGGTCTCTTCCAGCTGTAACCCATTACTGTAGAGATTCAAGGCTTTCATTCAGATTTTGTTTACTACCCAAATATGTAAACTTGTAGGGTCACAGTTTCAAGTAAATCCTTTAAGGTGTTGGTTTTTGTATGTAATAAGATAAATGTAGTTCATTTTAAAGGAAGAAACTTGTCCTAAAATGTAACCTTCCTGTTAAGACTTTCTTTAAAAAATTTTAGACTAAAATTAAAATGAAGTTCAAACCAAACAGGATTATATGGTAACCAGGAACCCAGACTTTGGTTTCTGTTAGACCTGGATTTGAGTCCCAGCTCTCTGCAGCTAAGTGACCTTGAGTAAAGTGCTCACGGCTTACAAGCCTCAGTTTTATCATGTGTAAAATGGGGTTTATAATAATGCCAGTCCCACAGAGATGATTGAGGATTAAATGATATAATGGCTATCAAGCACTTAGATTTCTGCATGGCATGTAGTCTCAGGGAGTAAATTTTTACTATATGAAGTACTTGTTACTCTATGTTACTGTAATGTAACATGTGCCGCATTACTTTATGTAGCATTACAGTGCTGTATGTACTAAATGTCTCTATAGCAAATCAGTGTTAGCTATTACTACTATTATCCTTTAAAAAGAAGCACTATCAGTTATTTTTGTTCATGTACCCATCGAACATTTAATTGTTAATACTGCCATCTTGATTAAACTTAATTAGGCTGTTTGAAGTTTCCAGAGAGATTTGCACATTTGCATATGTAACTTTAAGAAAAGTGACCGGCAGTGCTGCAGTTTCAAATTCTGTGAGGCAGTTTCATTTCTCTTTCATTGTCTGGGGGAAAGCATGGCTTTCTTATTTCGATGAACTAAATAACTTTTCATAGAATGTCATTGTTTTGAATAAGAGAAGTGGAAGTAGTGCCCTACACACAGTGGAAGTGTTGGAGATTGTAGCTGACGAGTGAATGTGGAGTGAAGTGTAAAAATATAAAAAATATATAGTGAAAATATGAAATAGGATAATTAACAGAGTTAAGTGGGAGAAAATAAGGAGTCTAGTGATAAATACTAATGAGCTAAATTTCAAGAAGCTATTTTGCTTGGGTGGTACTAGGTAGCCGTGAATATTGTCCTTTGTAAGAATGCCAGTTATTTGCATTAGATAATTCATTAATCTTTTCCTCTTCTGTCAAGGGATGTTTGCTTCAGTGGTTGACAATTTTTCCTCCCTGAGTACATTTTTAGATGTGTATTTGCTATTGATTGTACATCTCCTCTTTGGGTGAATTGAAATGTGCAACAGAAGACAGAGGTTATCTACGGCAGCTGTGTACAAATGACATGTTAGATGTCAAGCAACATATCTCAATGTAATCCAAATAAAAATTTAAATGACCAGAAGAAATAGTTTGCCTTCGAATAAAGCATTTCCAAAGGAAATCATAAGCCTTCAGTCTCTCTTGCAAGACCACAGTGTCACTACTGGCATAATGGAGCAGCCGAGCATGAGAAATTGGTCAGGGACCTGGGATAGAAAGACTGGCTGTGTGTACTACATCAGGACTGTTGCTGGGCTCTCAGTCTTTGTTTGTCAAGGTTACTGGATCCATACTAGAGATGCAGATGGTTATTTTTGTGTTGCCAGACTTAATAGGTCTGACATTGTATAAATTACACAAATCCTAGTGAGAAATTAGACTACATTTTCTTGAAGGAACCCCTTTCTTTTTCTCATTAATACAATTTTGATGTGAAATATTTTTACTTGTTGAGTATACTTTAATAAAAGGTAAAATGTTATTGTATTCTTATTTTTACTTTTTAATAAAAGTAATTATTTAACTGGGACTACAAAGATAACCATGTATGATTAGAAACATACTCTGTCAATTTAGACACTGCTTCTCATTTATTTAGTTTGAGGTACTTTCAGAGTAAGATATTTCATATGTAAAATCTGAAAACCTGCTGGATATATATAGGGTTTGTTTACAAGACAGTTTGATAAGGAAATAAGGTGCTAATCTCTATACAAATGAAATATGTAGAAAAACTATGGGTGACTGTTAAATGTCATGCAAGAGATATTCAGTAAAAGTTTAAATAAAGTTATACAATGATGTTTTGGAAGAAGTGAATTAGGTGAAAAATATTCTGATGCATTCTATTCAATTGTGTATAGTGAGAACATAGTCTGGACAGGATCAGAAGTAGAGAATGAAATTGTAATTTGAGAAAGCGAAAGAGAAGAAAGGCTATAGTAGTAAAAACAGGAAGCAAGAATGAAGAATGAATTTTCTTTTGAGGAGTATCTGGAAAAATAGAATATCAGAAAGGCTAAATAGATCGAGAACTTCCAAAGTGAATTCACACATCAAAATTAAAATAATAGTGCAGAATCACCTCATGTGAACACTTGATTTGGCTTTCAGTGTGCCTCTTTAAAGGAAACATCATTTTTATGAATTTTTTAAAATGCCATTGATGATATGGAGTTTAATTTTAAGCATCTTAGATAAATGCTTTTAAAAATTTTGTGAAGTTTGTGGACTTTTTTTTCTTTCAGAATTCTCAATTTTAGTTTGTCACAATTAGCTTTGGGAAGACAGGAAACCTCTCTAGTAAAATTAGTTGATTATAAACTGTTACATTTCGTAGGCATAAACATCACCGAATTGAATGTGAAATACAGTGGTGATCCTATATAAAAATGTTAACCCAGGATATTGATATTTAATTTTAAAAAATTGAATAGATGCATAAATAAAATACAGAGTTTATTCAGTTTAGGAGAGGAGTCAAGATTCGTATGTAATTTCAATTTACTGTTATCTAAGATTGAAATTAGGCTAACTTTCTTTGTTGTTTGCTTTTGTGTATGTACAAAATATACATTCGTTAATCAAACCTAGTTAACTTGAAATTATTTTTCAGAACTTTTAACTGTTGTGTTTGTGTGAAAATGGGGTTTACTGAATGAATAGTCAAAGAATTTAAGTATCTATTTATTTGCATATAGTAAATTAGTGGGGGACACAGTTAATGTTCCTTAGGCACAAATAACACAGTTATTTGGGTTTGTTTGTTTTTGTTGAGATTCAAATAAAAAAAAACCATAACTCAGTCTTACCTCTTTATTAAAGCAGACTGTGTTAAGTTTCTTGTATTAAAAAGTACTAAATGCTGTTCTTTTGCATTTCCGAAAACAATTATGGAATGTTTAAGACTAAAACATTCATCTTTTCAAATTCTAATTACTGGAACCTTATGATATGCTTTATGGTATTTTACAGAAGTATATCAATTTAGATATACTTCCCTTTGTTTATCTAGGTTTATGTCATTGTTACACCCAAGTATTGCTTCAAATTGAGTAGACCATAAATTGTAAATGAGATGATGTGAAATCACTCAGAAAATGTCAGTGTTCTATATATTATGTGAGGTTCTATTATTAGAAAACATTGTTTGAAATTCTACCAACAGTTTTTGTCATATCCAAATGTATACTCACATTCTGAAAGTGATTCAGTATAAAATATAAGACAAAATGTCAAGTCCTTTTCTGATAGAATAACAAGGCAAAGTGTTCCATACGCTAAGAAAAGAAAAGGTAAGAGTATGCTTGTATATATAAATTATGTTGCCATTGATTCTTCTTTTCTTCCTGATTATATTTGAAAACTACTGGACTAGACAATACCTCAATTCCCTTCCAGTTCTAAAATTACACAACTATTGATCTTAAAGCTTATGTACTGCCTCTAGTGGGTATAGGACCGAGAGAGAGAATATTTTCTGTTTTAATAAGTTTTTAGAAACTAGATTTTCAGAAATAATGAAAATGGAGGCTTGAATGTTTTGAATCCAACTGCCTGTACACCTACTTCAGACACCATTTGTCGTTCTTGTTTCAAGAAAGGCAGAATGGTGTCTGTTACAGAGATCTCATATTGTGAATTAAACAGTTAAATGAAAATCACTGCCAGGTAGGTGTTTGTGTTCTCTCTGTTGATTGGAAAGTAGTTGCCTATCGAAGAGGCAGTGATTTGTGTTTTATGTTATCCTTTGAGGAGGTTTGTTTTCTGTTTATGATTTGTTTTTTCTTTATATATTTTTTAAATACTTCTAAACCTAATTCATTGTATTTGAACAAGGCAACCCAAGTGTTACCTGAATTAAATCTGAGAAAGTTCCTAGCTGGATATTCCTTATAAACAATGTGTAAAAGTCTCAATTTTGTACTTATTTGTGATACTTATTTGTATTAATTAGGTAGGTCCATTTCCTTCCCCCCCCTTTTTTTTAAATTTCTTTTTTAGAATGGCAAACATGTAAAAAGTAGAGTGAATAATATAATAAACTCCCATATAATCATCACCTAGTTTCAGCAGTTATCAGACACATCCTTACTGCTTATTTATTTAAAAGTAACCTGAAAGTAAAAATTTTAGGTGCTGCGATGTATTCATAAAATAGAAATAATTTGGTTTACTTGTAATCGTGTTGAAATGACTTTAAACATATAAAAGCTGTTTAGAAGAAGGCTTTCAAACTTTTGTGACCCAGATAGAGAAATAGATTTTATTCGTGTGTATGTGCAGAATACATAATGTTTTATGAAACAGTACCTATCCTTACTTTGTAGTGTATTTGAAGAAAACTGTTATGACCTTCTAAACTGATATCGTAATTCATTAATTGGCCCTGAGACTCATTTTCGAAGAACAGCATTTTCAAATATTTAATTTTTTTTGTTTGTTTTGTTTTATGCTTTACATGCTAGGTAGTATGGAACACTGATGATTTTTGTAAACACAATAAAGATCTTCATGTGACATTTATCAGTAACATCAGCATGTAACATTACTAATCATTGTTAGTAAAGAAAATACAGCATTATTGAATTAATACATTAGCCATTAGTTATATTGATTTTCTTACCCTATTTGAATTAGGGAAACTACAGTAATTTGAATATCATAATCAAAGCACAAGTTTTCCAGTATGTGTAGTCGTCCTTTCTCTTAGAGCTTATGTTCCTTATTCCCTAGCCCCAGCCTTGAGTTATTATTGGTTGAATATGGGGGCTGGGAGTACTGTTTATTCCCAGCTGCACGCTTACTCTGATGCTGTTGTCTGAGACACATTTCTGGTGAGTACAAAATGACTTGAATACTGGCCAAGGGAAGGGAAGGAAGGGCGAGGGAAAGCAGAACTATCACTGAAGAACCATTTGCCTTTCATGATAAAATTCTGGAGAAGGTTATTTTCTCATTTTTAGACATTGCTTCTTGGAGGGGAAAAAGGCAGTAAGGTGTCCTCTGTTGGCAACTATTTGTGAAATAACTTCTCGATTTATAGCTTGAAGGAATGTACTATATTTAATTTCAGATTTTTTTGATTGAAGGAATATGTTAAATTTAGGAGTTTTTGATTATACAAGTTTAGCAGATTAGAAGCCATTGTAGAGCAACTAGAAAAAAATAGCACAGCACCTCCAGCATTAAAATTAAATTTGCTAATGCTGAATCTCTAATCGTTCATCAAGGAAGATGAAATAAGTGGCCTTAATGCAAACCAGGAAACTGCTACCTGGAAAAGAGCATCTATAAAGATATTTCCAGTAACTTGTAGTGAATCATAATTGAATTACCCTTAGACACATAACATAGTGATCATATATCAAAATCATGGTACTATTAACAGTGTAAACGTTTCACAGTAGGATTGAACTCCAGATAACACTTTCCAACCACATTTAGGGAAAGACGCAGATAATTCTACATTGATGGTAGCAGAAAATTTAGGAGAAAAGATTGAAGAGCTAAATTTAGGAAAAGGGAGCACTGGGGGGATGTGATTATCTATTAATACCTTCTAGGTAGCAGTGTAAATGAAATAAGGGAATTAGGCAGTCTCCAAAGATGGATGGGCTGTATCAAAGAGCAGTGGCCTAGAGCACGAGGGAGAAAAGCATAGGATTAGTATTAAATAGATGATTTTAATGAAACTAGCAGAAAAATAAAGTGATTTGCTCTGATTGTCAGAGCCATTATAAATAGGGCAAAGAACTGGTTGAGAGGGTCCTCATAAAAAAGGGGAGTATCTCTCTCTCTTTTTTTTTCTATATGGTACAGTAGTCCCCCTTACCTCTGGGGGATATGTTCCAAAGAGGGAGACCCCCAGTGTATTCCTGAAACTGGATAGTACTGAACCCTATTGAGCTCCTAGTCAAACAGAATAGTCCCCCTTTAACCATGGTTTCTCGTTCTTTGGTTTTAATTATCCATGGTCTACAGCAGTCTGAAAATATTAAAAGGAAAATTCCAAAAATAAACAATTCATATATTTTAAACTGCACACTCCTCTGAGTAAAGTGACTGCAATCTCACACCATCCTGCCCCATCTCTCCCAGGATGTGAATCCTCCCTTTGACCAGCATATCCATACTGTATGTGTAACCCATCAACCCCTTGCTAGTACTATACTGTTTTTTCCTATACATACATACCTCTGATAAAGTTTAACTTACAAATTTTATAAATTAGGCAATTTCATTGATAGAAGATTCATTCTTACGGTAGATTTTAGCAATGTTAGCATATGATTTTTTTCCTTTCCTTATTAAATTAAAAACTTCCACCTTTTCACTTAAAGGAAACACTTTAGGCTTCTCTTTGGAATATTGGAATTGCCAGCATTGTTACTCTTGCACTTGGGAGGTTTCTTGAATACAAGCTCTGTGATACCAGGACAGTCCATCTGATAACCTTAGACGACTGCTTAGTGACTGGTGGGTTGCACATAAAACATGGATATTCTGGTCAAAGGGATGATTCATGTCCTGGGAGAGATGGGGCAGGATGGCGTGAGATTTCATCACACCACTCAAGAGGGTGTTCAGTTTAAAACTTAGGAATTGTTTATCTGAAATTTTCCATTTAACATTTTTAGACCACTGTTGACCATGGGTAACTGAAACCAAGGAAAGTGAAACTGTGGATAAGCGGGGACTACTGTGCTTGTCTTAGGAGCTCAGTAGGAAAAAACCTTTATGGAAATGAATATGAAGTGAAATGGACTTTCTAGAAATTTTGCAGGGTCAGAAATTAGTTTTTAATTCTGTAGTTCTATGATTATGAATTCAAGAAAAATGATAGATTAACTTTGGAATGCATTTTAATGGATTTCAGTTCTGTCTGTAATACTTAAAACAGAATTCTATTTATTATAACCATCATAAGTACCTTCTTTTTGTTCAGTTACCAAAAACCTACACTATGAATTATTTCCAACCTGTGTTTAACTCACAGAAGTGTAAGTTTCATGAAGGTTCATTCACTAGACTGGAAGGAACCTAGTAAAAGTTTAACCATTGGCTCTTAGAAACTAGGCTTTTTCTTTTTTATGGGAAATGTCAGCTATTAAGAAAGCCTTATCATCTGTAAAAGAACACTCCCAAAATTCTTCTGTGATAGAAGCTCAGTTCTTTTTCTTTAAAGATTTTATTTAATTATTCTTAGAGGGGAAGGGAGAGAGAAAGAGATGGAGAGAAACACGGAACAACTGTTAGTTGCCTTGTACGCACCCTTGCTGGGGATTGAACCCACAACCCAGGCATATGCCCTGACCAGGAATCAACCTGCAACATTTTGCTTTTCTGGTTGATGCCCAACCAACTGAACCATACTAATCAGAGCGCTCAGTTTGTTCTTTATGAGTGGGAGCTGGGGCCGTAATACTCTGATAGAGATGGGAGCTCACTTTAATTAGTTCTGAGAGTGCGGAGTTGCCAGATAAAATGGCGGATACCCAGTTGTATTTGAATTTCAGATGAACAGTGAAGAACTTTCATTTTTCTAAATCTGACAACCTTAAAGGATGTCTTTTTTTATTGTTATTGCTATTTTGGCCGCCCATTTAGAACCTAAGTGACTCAGAGTCTTGTAATTTTGTGAGTTTTTGTGTATTAAAATAAATTGTTTTAAAGTAGATTTAATATTCTATCAGGTGGACTGTCCTGTTATCACAGTAATTGTTAGCAGTAATTGTTCAAGAAGTACTTGTTTTTCTTAATAGTGGCCCCAAAGTGTAAGAGTAGTGATGCTGGCAATTTGCATATGCCAAATTTATGTTACACTGCCAATTTTATATGAGAAAATATAGTTTATAATAGTATTGTTTTCTGGTTATGTTGCATTTCCTTTTTTTTTCAATTCTTTATATTTCATAGAATTATTCATTTCTATGAAATGAAGTTTTTCATTTATTCTGTCAAAATTAAAGTTGTTTTCAGGAATAATGTGGCAGAGGGCATCAGTCTGGTTCTTAAAAAAAATTGTTTTTCAATTCCCCTTTTCTCTCTTACCAAAAATATTTGAAAATTTAGGGACTAATGCCTGAAAGTAAAATAATAAAGATGTTTCTGAGGTTGGTTCAAGGATTATACTTTTCAGATTTTTGCATGGGGGTTTGTAATATATTTGCATTATTGGCTTGGAAGTTATGAATGGAGATGTGCCTGATCACACCCTTTTCCTCCTAGTGGATTCAGAATAATTTTCATTTGCTGAATTAATAACCACCTGATTTAGAGAGTCACAGAAAGTAGATGTTGGCTCTGCAGACCAGGGATGTGATTTCTTTATAGTTAAATTTCAGTACTAAGAAAAATGGTTTCCTGAGCTTTATATAAGGCCTCTTAACCAGAGATGTGTCACTGTTTATCAGTAATTCAATGTAAGAGATACACTTTCTGTCCTTTTTGTGTGAGTTGGGGTGAGGTGGCTATAAGAAAAACAGGAATTGAGTAATGTAATAGGTTCCAGGGTGAATGATACTAAGTAAGATAAAGCATAATCAAAATTATACTTCTATGTATTTATTTGAAGTGTATTTAAGGCAGTTTTAAGACATGTTAAAAATAACTTAGACAGTTTTTATGAAACTAGAAATTAGTATAATTTAAATTTGATGATTTGGAGACAGTATTACATGATAAATAAATTGATATACTCTGTCACCATTGTAAATGTAAAATGTAAATTTAAAAAACTGTGTTAAAAAGGTCGTTATCTGGGACAATGTAGTTTGGTAGAAAGGGCACTGGATTTGGCAGTAGCCCAAATCCTATTTCCATTTTAGTTCCTATGGTTTCTAATTTTTTAATTAGTATCACCCTTAATCCACAGGGTTTTTATTAGATTAAATGATAATGTGTGGGAAAGTGCTCTTTAAGATGCTGTGTTGTAAAATGGCGTGTATGTAGAGGTTTGAGTTGTGAGGCCGGTACTTATAAACTGTTTACCTTTAATAGATTAACTGCAACTCTGGTTCATAGGAAAGTGAAGAGGAAAATAAAGTACTAAAGAGAAGGACCAGATTATTTCAAGGTTAGTTTTTCTGACAAATGATGACTATGTCCTAAAATGCTCATTTCAGATGCTTGTTAGCAGACCAGCCTTTTCACGGAATTACACACCTCTGCTAGGAGAGTTCAGTATTGAATTTCTATAATTTTTGAAGTTTGCCTCCCAGTACTGTTCTCATCACAAGTTAAATCTAGTTATAGGGACACCCTGTTACTCCTCATCCCGTTGCCTTCCTCCCTCAGGTAGATGACAGAAATTTAAGTATCTATCTGGTGTTTGGTTTTTTTTTTTTTTCATAACACATTTTTGTAACTTCCCTTTATTATCCTGAAGTGACATTCACTACATTATTAAGAAAATAATGACCTAAATGTAATATAAAGGGGGAAATAGCTTACAATGAAATAGTTTGTAAATGCCCAGGCATAGCTACAGAAGACAGTGAAGTTTATATCCATGAATGTGAGAGCTGTAAATGCTGAGAGATAC
Source organism: Tonatia bakeri (assembly GCA_004024845.1). Taxonomy (NCBI): domain Eukaryota; kingdom Metazoa; phylum Chordata; class Mammalia; order Chiroptera; family Phyllostomidae; genus Tonatia; species Tonatia bakeri. The sequence continues at coordinate 1,321 of PVIA01011564.1, read as the reverse complement.
AGTTGTGCTGTGGTGGTGACTCAGTTACTACAGAGGGGCATTACTGTTGATTGTGTGATTTTCTGAAAAGGTGAACAACTCTTGGTAAAGTTCCAAATGAAACAAAGGACAGTCCTCACTTTACACAGTAATTGCGTTCCTGGAAAACTGAGTGATGATTAAAACCATGCAAGAGATACATTATAGTATATTTAAACTTACTTAGAGTCTAGGTTCAGAACAAGTTTTTCATCTCTAATGTCATTTGAAAGTTGTGTAGGAAGAGGGAACAATTCTTCCTTGTACAAGGTGGGATTTTGAGGATCCCTGGTTCCAGGCAGCTAAAGACCATAGTGCTATCTCAATTACTATATCAACCAAAAATAAACACAAATTTCCAGAATGCTCCATAAAAGGCAGAGCAGCCCCCTGTTAAGAATATGTCATTTTGTCTCTGCACTTGTAAGTACACTCTGATACAGGATAACAGCACCTAGTTAGTCCCCAGGGCAACCACTGGTCAAAGCCATATACCTGTTCTAGGAATGGAAAGGCAAGGAGAACAGCTATTCACTTGTTTTGATTCTTTAAAAAAAAAATGCTTTAAAGCAGGGATTGTAAACCCATTTACCATTGGAGCTAGGCAAGTAACATGCTTTGACTGAAAATCAGATAAAACTCAGTATTTGCATCCTCTTCACCAAAGGATTATATTGTGAATATAATTATTCATATATAATACAAAAGGGTTGATTATATTATAAATATAATATGCTATTGAAGCCTGAGAGATTGAATTAGAGTCGAGTTTTGGCAAGTCTCTTACTCTGATTCCACATCTGTTTATTAAGAATAATATATACATACCTCACAGGGTGGTGATTAGAATGACATGTTTCAGTTATCTTGGTTTACTTTTTAATTGAAAGCTGGGTATATATTTTTATAGTGAAATGGTTAATGAAGTTTGAAATCTGTAATATGGGGGAATAGTCTCTTATTTTTAACAAAAGCAAAGGAAGTAATTAAAAAGAACTTGTTTTTTTTTTAATTCTTTATTTTATTGATTATGCAACTACAGTTGGCCCATTTCCCCCCCTCACTCCCCACCACCCTGCCCATCCCCTCCCACCCTCATTCCCCCCTTTAGTTCATGTCCACGTGTCATAAGTTCTCTAGTGTCTACATGTCCCATACTATTCCTACCCTCCCCGTCTATTTTCTACCTACTGTCTATGCTACTTATTCTCTATATCTTTTCCCCCTTCCTTCCTCCTCCTACTTCCCTGTTGCTAACCCTCCATTTGATGACTTTTTTTTTTTTTTTCTTTTTCTTATTTTT
>PVIA01011563.1:0-43604 GCA_004024845.1 Tonatia bakeri | reverse complement strand
CAGGGGCGAGCTTCCCAAATGAGACCGTGGTCTCGCAGCTACGCAGAGCTGCCAAAATGGAAGTCGCGCCTGGCTTACAGACTACTGGGTTTTTATAAGAGCAGGCAAGCAAGCTGGGGATACAGAAGCAGATGTGGCGGTTAGCTATTGGCTTAGTCAAACAAAGCAAAAGTTTCTAATTGGTGGGGGCTACTGTTGGTGGGCAGATCTTGGCGGGCTGATTCTACTTCCTTGTTCTAGCTTCAGCTGAGGAATCTTACATTAGCTTCAGCTGAGGAATCTTACATTAGCTTCAGCTGAGGAATCTTACATCTTGGAGTGGGCCTCTTTGCATCCATCTTGTTTGGGCCTCTCTGTGCTTCCTGGACTTGCATGTCTATTTCCTTACCAAATTAGGGAACTTTTCTTTCAGTATTTTTTCACATAGATTTGTAATGTCTTGCTATTTCTCTTCTCCTTCTGGCACCCCTATGATTTGAATGTTGGAACACTGAAAGTTGTCCCAGAGGCTACTTAACACTATGCTCATTTGAGTTTTTGTTTTTGTTTTGTTTTTTGGGTTTTTTTTTTAGAGGGGAGGCTCTTTTTTCTTCTTGTTATTCTTATTGAATGTGTTTTGCTTCCTCATGTTCCAAATCATTGATTTGATTCTCAGCTTCATTCACTTTACTATTGTTTCCCTGTAGATAGTTCTTTATTTCAATTAGTGTATTTCTTTATTTCTGACTGGATCTTTTATATGCTGCTGAGGTCCTCAGTAAGTTCCTTGAGCATCCTTATAAACAGAGTTTTGAGCTCTGTATCTGACAGAGATTGCTTAGATTCCATTTTGGTTAGCTCTTTTTCTAGAGTTTTGCTCTGTTCTTTCATTTTTGCCATGTTTCTTTGTTTCCTCATTTTGGCAGCTTCCCTGTATTTGTTTCTATATATTACGTAGAGCTGCTATGACTCTGTGTCTTGGTAGTGTGGCCTAATTAGTAAGTGTCCTGTAGGGTTCAATGGCAAAGCTTCCCCTATAACCAAGCTTGGTACTCTAGGTATGCCTTTCATGTGGGCTGAATACACACTAATCCTGTAATTGATCCTTGGTTGCTGTTGGCAGGCCAATGGGAGGGATTTACCCGGGCCAGTCACCTGCAAGGACTGGCTGTGACCATTGACTACAAACCTCCACATTCCATTGAAGATCAGCTGTGCAGGGGCAGCATGGTGGCACTCCAACATGGTCTGTCACTGTCCACGGGGTGCAAAGGCTCTGGGTATTCCCAGGTGTTGCAGGCCAAGGTCAACCTCAACCTGTGTTCTGCCTGGGTCCACCCTGCTTGAGCTATAAGGCAATATGAGATGGCTGCTATTTGTGCTGGGCTTGTAGATTCCTGATCAAAACCAAGCTGTGAATCTGTACTAGCTGCTGCTAGTGCCCTGCTTAGGGTCATTTAGCAATAGCTATAGAAGCTGGGAACTCACTGAGGTGGACTGTTGCTTGTTTGAGAGGATTTAGGATTTTGTGAAGCGTGAACAAGGACCAGCCATTCATATGGAAAATTCACTATTAACAGCTTGAGTGGGCCCATAATTTGGGTGGGATAGTCTCAGAGGATCTCCAGGGTGGGGTACACAGCAGTGTTAGCTAGGTTTACGGAGTCTCAAATATGGCACCTGCCTGTCGGCTCTGCAGCACTGTGATGGGAGGGCTCAAATGACAATAGCCTCTGCCCACCTTTTTGTCTGGAAGAAAGCTGTCCCCCAGCTCCTGTCTTGATGGCAGACATTTCAGTTCTTACCTGTTGCCACTGGTGCCTTTCAAGCTGCACCCCCATAGTGCTGTAGCTCAGAGGGAGTGTGTCTGTATAGGTCATGTGTAGGTTATTTCATGGGTACTGCTTGGGACTCCAGTTTCTTCTACCAACTTACTTGCCAAGTTAATACTAAAATAAGTACTTAGAAATTTGGGGATATTGGGTCTTTAACCTTATAAATTTGAGTTGTTTGGTTAATTGGTATAATTGACTACATATTAGCATCATGTTCATAAAGAGTTTGTCCTGTTAACCATTACAAATTTCACAGACAGCTAAGTGATGGTAAACAAATTGTTACCAAAGATCAAGTTGGGTTCTACTACCTGCTGCCCAGTAGGTGAACTCTGGGGGCAGAGGTTTGGTGAAAAAGGAAATGGGTCATTTATTTAAGTATCACACAATTTTGGAAAAATTATGGGATTCTGCCTCCCAGCTCATTCCTTCTAAAATACTCAAAGGAAAATAATGCTGCCACCCCCTGCCAGGCTAGGCAGCACCCAGATTTCCTTTTCCCACTTAAAAATACTATCCTTTGGGAAACACAGACAGCTATAGCACAATCATTTAGGTGGCTTAGCCAATTCCTGGTCGTAATGCAGCTTCAGGCCTCTTTTAGAGTCTCTGTGCACTCACCAGCCCAAATTGTGCACCCCTTCTCTCCAGACATTGGCTCACCAGTGCATCTGTGCACCCGACTGAGCAGGACCATGCAGCACAGCATCAGTCGCCCATGTCACTGCTGCTTCTCATGCTGGGGTGGGGCCAGGAATGCAGCCAGACAACGTGGTCTCCAGAGCCCATGGCCTGAGAATGCTTAGGCCCCCAACTTGGTGGGCTAGGGGAATCAGGAGGGGGAAAAAGGGGCCAGTTTCTGCCTGCCCTCCATTTACAAAGCCTGCCCCCAAATCTTGTGCATTCTTGATGCATCCCACTTTTCTAGCCAATCTCGGTAAGACTGGCAGTTCTGCAACTCCCCCTCACTGCCACGACAAACTCCATGGTACACATGTTGCTGTTACTTCTCCAGCCTGTGCATATGCTGTGCAAGTCTCCTCCTCCTGTGCCATGGGCCATACTAATTTGTCTGCCCTTACCCAGAAGTGTGGAAATCTATCACATGCCAGCTGTGGTTTCAATGCCACTGCCTCTGGTACTTCCCTACCCCACCCTTCTCATGGAAAGGTAGGCTCTCCCATTCTGCTTCAGGGTTTTATCCTCACCCCCCAGCATTCTTGCCAGATATTCCCTATAACAATCCCCCTTTAATACTTCTGGACCTTTGTAATCTCACAAAGACAAATAGGCAAAGGTTTTGCTCTTCTGTAACTACTTCCTACTGGCCAAGGACATAATCCTACTTATTCCCAGGTCCAGAGGTTCCCAACAAGAAAGGGGTTCTGGCATGGAGGAAGGCTTTCATGTGAGGGAGAAGAATCTTGCAAAGTCCAGCTCACTTGGCTGTTCCTGGGAAGCAGTATGTGTGATGTCCAAATGATGGCATTGCTGCTGGACAGGTTGGCATCCTAGTCATATTCTGGAGGTGACATATTTGGCAAGAAGGTTGGAAGGCATAGTCAGAACTATAACAACTAAGTGACAGAGGTAGAGACTAATTCTACAGTGTTCCAGGTTAAGAAAGAAATGGCTTCCTTGGGGAAAGATCTGCAAAGTATGTCACACCTATCCAAAGCCCTTTTGCCCACTAAACTTAACCCAGGCTGAGGGGAATATTCTAAAGTTCCTCCCTTTAACACTTCTGGATATTTTCTGTCTAAACCATTAGGACAAAAAAGGAAAACAGTTTTAAGTGAAGCTGAGAGACCACTCCATACTTCACCGACTCAGCCATCTAGTCCAGCCAAACCATTGTGTCTTGGGAGGCAGCAATGCAGATAAGCTTCTAAAGTGAGGCTTATGCTATATAAACAATTGCCCAGCTAAATTAGGTCATAGGCACACACCCTATGAAAATAGAAGGAAGAACACAAAGGTTAATTCACACAACAAATTATGAACCAGTCTCTGGGTCCACAAGACTGTCATTTGAGAAGATATTCCATTGAAAGGCCTTTGCTAGAATGACATTAAACAGTGACAATCTGACAAATTCTTTTGCCTGTAAGTTGAATGACTCTGGTGATGTCAAGGTAAACATCTGTATGCAGAAACCAATTCAGCTTCCAAGTGAAAACAAAACTTCAAGGACAGTGAGCTGCACTAGAGTCCAATATCAACAACTGAGCATTGTGATTTTCCTTGAAACACAATTTTTCTCCCTAAGATTACCCTCATTGTGATCAAAGAGACTGCCAGTTTCTAATTTTTCCTGATTATTCGCATAAACACAAAAGGAATGGTGGTTGATCACATAAGTTTTTACATCTGCTTTGCTGGAATTTACACAAGAAAAGTTTCAACTGAGCTTTAGTCAGGTTTTCAGGGTACAGGAGCCAAGCTGCACACCTGCCATTTGGCTTTGCCTGCTGTACCTATATTCCTCAAGTCCCTGAGGTTCCCAACTTGTCTTAAGTTTCCTCCTTGCCATCTTTCAGGAGAGCAACCTTTGTTCCTTACCTGGAAAGTCTAACATGAACCACATGACCAACAAGGTACCAGGCCATTTCTCCAGTGGGTTTTCATTAGCTTCAAAAGTCAATCTCAGTTCTTCGAGGCACGTCCATGCACGTCTCCTTCAGACATGATATTCTAGTCAAAGTCTTGGTTAGTAAAACCACAATTGAAAATTGGTCTTATTGGTATCCAATTGAAAATTGTATAGTAAAAAGAAACTTTATACTATCACTCATTCCTTAAGAGTGCCAAATTCTGGAGGGATCAGATAGGGAGAAAAATACAAAGCGTAATGGAAAAATCCTTGTCCTTCAAGTGTCCACCAAAATTGTATCTCCATGCCTTATACCTTCTATTGTTTACTTTCCAATTTAATGTGAAGTTTTAGCTCTTAGAAACCTCCATCTCCTATTAAAACAGAAACAAAAAAAATATCTAAAATGAAGACAGAGTTTGTAAAGAGGGAGCTGGCCAGTGTGGCTCAGTTAGTTGGAGCATCCCTCAGTAACCAAAATGTTTCAGGTTCAGTTACCAGTCAGGGCACATGTATGGGTTGCAGGTTGGTCTGGGTATAAGCACATGTGTTCCCTGGTCTGGACACATACAATCCCTGTTCCAGATATATGAGGGAGGCAACAGATCAATACTCCTCTCTTGCATCAATGTTTCTGTCTCTCCCTTCCTCTCTCCCTTCCTCACTCTCTAAAAAGCAATGAAAAAAATGTCCTCATTGTGTAAATGTACCATAGTTTTTTTATCCACTCATTTATCAATGGACACTTAGGTTGCCTCCAGCACTTGGCTATTGTAAATTGTGCTGCTATAAACATTGGGGTGCATAGGTTCTTTTGAATTGGTGCTTCAGGATTCTCAGGGTATAATCCCAGGTCAAAAGGCAGTTCCATTTTTAACTTTCTGAGGAAATTCCATACTGTTTTCCACAGTGACTGCACCAGTCTGCATTCCCACCAACAGTGCACTAGGGTTCCCTTTTCTCCACAGCCTCTCCAGCACTTGTTTATTGATTTGTTCATGATGGCCATTCTGACCAGTGTGAAGTAGCATCTCATTGCGGTTTTAATTTACTAATGGCTAGTGATGCTAAGCACCCTTTCATATGCCTCTGGGCCCTCTGCATGTCCTCCTTGAAGAACTGTTTGTTCAGGTCCTTTGCCCATTTTTAATTGGGTTGTTTTTCTTTACACAATAGAATACTACACAGCAGAAAGAAAGGAGCTCCTACCCTTTCTGACAGCATGGATGGAACTGGAGAGCATTATGCTAAGTGAAATAAGCCAGGTGGTGACAGACAAATATCATATGACCTCACCTATAAGTGGAACCTAATCAACAAAACAAATAAGCAAGCAAGAAATAACCAGAGACATTGAAATAAAGAATAAACTGGCAGTGACCAGAGGGGGTGGGGAGAGGGATAATGGGGGAAAATAGGAAAAGGGCCATCAAGGAACATGTATAAAGGACCCATGGAAAGAGCCAAAGGGGGTAGGTTTGAGGTGATAAGTGGGGGTGGGTGGTATGGGGGGGAGTGGTATGGGGAAAATGGAGACAACTGTACTTGAACAACAATAAAAATAATTATTAAAAGATGTCCTCAGATGAGAATTAAAAATAATAATAAATGGGCAGGGGTACTAGGATTAACCTTAGAATATTGTCCCACACCAAGCAGTTTGCCAACAGGTATCCCAAGCAACCTTTCCTAGATCCAGATGACCTGAAGCCCCAAAAAGCAAAGACATTCACCCCAGCTGGTACCCAACCAGCATCATAGCATGAAGCCCCAGTGGCAGAGACATGATCTCTTACTCCTGCCAGCATGCCAACGAGCACCATGGCAGAGACAGAGGATTCCCAGTGTATACAAAACAGCAAAGTTCAAACCAAATCCCCACAAGATAAGAAAGTAAGCATAGAATAACTATACCCAAGAGCTGAAGTTTCTTTCCATTCAGGTTTAAAACTTTCACAAACTTCTATATACTTTTTCAATTTCTGTACACCTTCTATACTTATTAAGAAATAATCATTTTAGCCTTACTTGCTTTCAATCCTTGTCCTTTTCAACAATGGAAAGGAAGTCATTCTAGCTCTATATTGGGTTGCTAAAGGTCCTTAGGTTTGCAAATATGTTCTATAATACAGGCTCTTTGGTCCCATTCCTTGCACCTCCCCTTCACCCCAGAAGAATAAATTTTCTGAGGAAAGTCACCACCTGGGAAATGGGAAAAGGAAAGAAAGGACTTGACTTTGGGAGCTGCTGTCACTTTCCAAAAGAAGAGGTCTAAATCTTCTTCAGGAGTGCAGGTCCATCTCTCCTTTCCAGCATCAACCACAGCAGCAGGGTCTGAGTCCTCCTTGGGTGGTGTCTGCTTTATCCATGTCTTCCACATCGTTAGTAGAACTTGGTCTCCTGGATGGGACAAGTGTAAGGACTTGCCAGACAGATAGATAGACCTGCAATGAGCAAACTTGTGTAAAATGGTTAGTGTTTGCCTTTGCCCAAAATGTTGTACATATTATTTAACTTTTGACTTGCACTCCAAATCTAAAGGGGGCACTCCTAAAACAGAGATTTAGAAGGGTCTCTCATACACTATTTTAAAGGGGGTTAATTTAAGCCCACTTCTGGGTGCTACCCTAATTGGAGAAAGGTAACACAGAGTGCCCGGTCCCGTTTCAAATACATTTTCTGACATATTTACACCAGGGTCTTCTTCATTTCCTCAGTCTTTCCCATGGATTGAGATCTCCAAGATGCCTATAGTTTCCATTGAATTTGTAGTGTCTGTCCAATCTTCTGAGAGATCACTGAAGTGACAACAGTCCACTGTCACTTTGAATGCTGTGAGAAAATCCAACCCAGGTCATTGTTGATTATTTTCCATGAAGCTGTTCCCATCTGTATATAACTCCTAGTAAGATGCTGTCAGTGGCTGGTCTAAGCAATCATGCTGGAAGGCTGAATCTCCCTGAGTCTTGGAACAGGGTGGCTGGGTTCGAGATGGTGGTAGTCTGCAAAGTAACATTTGGGTTGTCTAACACAATGGCCTGGTTAAACACCATAGAATAAATCTCCTCAATGAGTTTTATATTAACCACTACACCCTGGGTTCCATTGGCCCAAATGGGTTATTGACCTGCTCATAGATCTCAGGTGAAGAATTTATTTATCTCCAGGTCCTCCTGGGCAAGTCAGGAGCATGAAGAGCTGCATAGCATGCTCCAGCTGGACTTCTACACATATTTACTGCTTCTCAGGAGAAAAAGTAACCCATGCTTGTAGTTTACAAAGAAAATCTCATCCCAGCAATGGCATGTAGAGGAAACTATGAGTAAAATTTAGATACCCAAGCTGGCGTTCCAGAGGTTGAAGGAACATCCATTTTTGTAATAGTCCAGTCACTCCAGTAATCGTTACTACATCCAAACTTCTCTTGATCAATTTTGTATTTAGCACTGAGTACATAGCTTCTGTATCTACAAGGAAATCAATTAGCTTGTTTCCTGCCATCAGTTGTACCTGGGGCTCCTGAGGGGAAATAATAATCAGTTAGGAGATATCTAGGGGAGCCTTTGGGTCTCCCCATTCATCATCAGATTCCTCTTCCCATTCTAGCATTTCCTAACAAGGGTTTCCATCCTCTTTATTTTCCCTTGTCAGTTTTGGGTATTCTCTTCTCTAGTGGCCCCTCCTCCTTGCAATAGGCACATTGATTGGCACCTAATGGGCCTTTCCTCTTTCTTCTTCTTCTGGTTTCCCCACACTGTTACTAAGGAAATGATGGTCTGCTCTAACTTCCTTGCTTCCTGGGTGTTGTGAACTATAAAGACAATGTCCACCAACTGGGGGGGATTCATTCCCAATCCCTTGTCTAAACACTGGAGTTGCTTTCTGATGTCCAGGGCACTTTGCCCAATAAAAGTCATGCTCACCATCCAGACATTTTTTGGTAACTCTGGGTCAGCATCAGTGTGCTTTCTATAGGCCCAATAAATCCCCTCTAAAAATTCAGAAGGATCCTCATCTGATCTTTGTTGAACAGCCAGTATCATATTCAGGCTCTTTTGCTTAGGCGCTCCTTTCTTAAGCACTTCCAATATGTACCTTCTGTAATGTTCCAGGTCCCCCACTGTTTTGGTCCCAGTCATGTTCCGTTAAGGGAATTGACCCAGCTAGGTTGGGGGTCCCATTGGGATTCTCTTGGTGGAGGCATTGAACCTCTTTATTAGCCATGTTTACAGTCAGCTATCTCTCATCTGTGGTTAACAAGATGTTAAGGAGAACCTTTACATGTGTCCAGTTTGGATGATGAGTGGCAAAATGTAGGTGATAAGACCTGCCATTCTCTGTGGATACTCTCTGTATGAGGGTTTACAATTCTTTCAATTCAGTAAGTCTGGTGCAGAAAATGGAGTATGGGGCCAATGGTAGCCACTGGGCTGGCCTTCCTGATTTACTCAACCTATAGGATATTGCCTCAAAGAGAACTGTCTTGTTCTGGATAGGGATGCTCCCTGGCCAAACTGGATACCCTGACAGGTCTTAGATGGGGAGAACCCCCCTCATCATACAGGGGTGGGGCCATTAACTCTCTGGGCCCTATTTCAGGGGTAGGTAGCAGAGGCATCTTCCTGCTACTAACCTGAGTCTCCTGGGTTCCTGGCATTAATGAGACTTATTTTTTCATTCTCCTTTTCTTCCTATGCCCTGCTATCAGAGAGGGGTTTTGAGACATCTTCTGTTCTCTGTACCATCAAGTGATTCTCTGTCGCTGGTGAAACCCTATTACGTAACAACTTAAACATCTCAACATAATGGATTTCATCCCATTTGTGTAATCATTGCCAATACAGTTCCAATTGCATGATGGTGCAGTAATTGCATAATGGAACCAGTGAGAGGCCACTTTTCCCCATAGTCTAAAATATGCATGGGCCATACAGTGTTACAATAATAAGCCAATTCTTCCTTAGACATTGGATAGTGGCTATACATAGCCCAGTCTGCTAAAACTCTACCCAGTAGGCTCCATCCAGGAGCCAACACAGAACAGTCCTTGATGGTTTGGATGTACTGGCCCATAATTATGAGCACAACAAGACCACAGTTATAAACAAAACTTGCATCCACAACTCCATTATCCCAAATGAGTGCTCACAAGCAAGTCTTCTGCCAACTGATCCCACAAAGACTGACCCCTAAACAATAGCCTCCCCAAAGCTCAGCCAGTCCTCACCCAAACCCTGGTTTGCAGCCTCAAAACTCAGGTGATCCTCTCCCATTCTTAGAGTCTATCTCCTTCCCAGACCCTTTTCCTTTCCACCCACTAGGCCTGTTTAAGTGGCCAACACCTTAAGCATGCATGCAGAGAAATTCTCAGAGACTGGGAAACCCCACAGTCCCATTCTTGAGGGGGTCAGCTTACCACAGGCAGCTATAGCCCCACATTGGGTGCCATTACTGTTACCAAAGAGCAAGTGGTGTTCTACTGCCCACCATCCAATTGTTGCACCCTGCCAAGCAGGACCAGGCAGTGCACCAGTACCCTGTGCCACCACAGCTTCTTGCCCAGCAACACTGCCAGATCATGCAGTCTCCAGGGCCCACAGACCCAGGAATGCTTGGCCCCAAAGTGGGCAAGCAAAGGGAACCAGAAGAGAAAAAAAGGGGCCAAGTCTCTACCTACCCTCCACTTAAAAATTCTTGCCCAAAATCCTGTACACTCCAGAAACATCCTGCTTTTCTAGCCAAACCTGGATAGACTGGCAGGTCTGCACCTCTCCCTGACTGACATGGCGGTTGCTGTGACCTCTTCAGCCTGCTCATACTCTGTGCAAGCATCCTCCTGCTATGTCACTTCAAACTAATTTGTTTACTCTCACTCAGAGGTGTGGAAATCTATCACATGCCAGCTGTGGTTTCAATTCCACTGCCTCTGGCACTTCCTGACCCCTCCTTTCTCAGGGGAAGACAGGCTCTCCCATGCTCCTTTGGGGCTCCCTCCCTACTCCCCAGTGATCTTGCCAGATCCCCCATAACACAATTACTATGCCTCTTTGTAAATCTGAGTACAAATCCTGATATTTCCATGGATATAAGTGGTATGTTTTCTAAATTGCAATACTAGTTTATGTATATACAAATAAACACAGTTCTATGACTTTAATTGCTCTCAGTAGAAAACATGTAAAGAATGTAAGGTTATGGTTTTAGTTACAGTTCCTGATTTCCATCAGTCCCATTCCTTTTAACTCTTCTCAGGTGTAGCTGAATGTCCATTACTGAAAGAGGAGGGTGGATAGAATTTAAGATTAATATGGGAGCAACCACATCTTCAGAATTGTATGCTCTGCTAGACATAATGAGGCAAAATCTAACCAGAACCATTAACAGAATTTCCTGCTCAGCCACTAGAGCCATTCTAGCTCAGCAAATATCTTTAGATTCTTTAGCATGGGTGATCCTTGACAATAGAATTGCCCTTATTTACTCACAGCTCAAGGGGGAGTTTGTGCCATAGCCAATATCTCCTGCTATACTTGGATAAATACCTTTTCCCAGACAGAATTAGAAACAACCAGACTCTTAGACTTGCAAAATCTCTTAACTGATATGGCCTTTCCACTTCTAGCACCACTGGCTGGTTAGCGTTTAAATTCTCTGATATTTTCAGCTAAGTCCCAACTGAGCTCAGGGCTATTTTAAGGTCTAGATTGCAAACTGTTTTACTCATTGTTATTCTAATTTTTTCTATTTATTTTATTGTAAAGCTATCAACACTCTGCACAGCCAAATATTTAAAGCCCCCTACTCAAGCAACTGTTGAACCAAGAATGGAAATGATTCATCATGCCACTGCATCCCCTTCGTGTTTGTACTTCACAATGGTTAAAACCTTTACTCCTGATGCCAAATACCCTTTTTGTCAATAACTTCTGATTTCTCTTAATGTTATGAAATAAGTGCCTTTGTTGTTCTTTAGTTTTCCAAGTTGTTTTGGCTGTTTTTATGAGAAACTGGGAACTTCTTTTTTTAAGATTTTATTTATTTTTAGAGAGAGGAGAAAGGAGTGTTAGAAATACACAAGAAATAAGGCAGGAGGAACAAGGTGATCTGATCCAAGTGCCTTTATTTGATGCTATGCTTACAGGCAGGCTGAGTCAGTATTGACTGCAGCCCTGGGAGGAGGCAAGAATAGGATTTTTAAAAGAAAAAGCACAGGGTTCTGAGGGGTTAGGGGAGGGGTTAGTCTCTTGTTCTTCCAGGCAGATGCCTCAGGGTTCCAGGATGTGAACTGGGACAATGGGTTAGGTAAAGGGCTGGGATATTCCCAGGTACAGGAGGGGTCAGTCTAAACGCCAGCCATTGTGGCTGGTGCCAGGTGTCCATTGTGCCCAGTAGGAGAGAGTTTCGATTAAGCAGAGAGCTATCAACCAAGTCAGGATAACTGAGTCATGGGCAGTCCAGCAGGTTGAAAAACTGGCCTGACTGGGTCCTGAGCAGTCTTGCAGGCTGGGAACTGGCCTGACCCTCTAAAGAAGGGAGAGAACCACTGACATGGGAGAGAAATACTGATGGGTTGCCTCTCGCACGCCCCCAACTGAGGACCCAGCCTGCAACCCAAGCATGTGCCCTGACTGAGAATTGAACCAGCAACCTTTCAGTTGGCAAGCCAGTGCCCAACCCACTGAGCTAATATCAGTCAGGTTGAGACTGGGGACTTCTTTAAATCCAGCAAGTGTTAAGAGAAACCTCTTGTGAGCAAATGTCCTAGTTGCCCCATTGGCTAGTGCCCAACCATAGGAGTCCTGCCAAGGGACTAGATGGAACTGAGTTAGATAGCCAAGCCACTCCAGCACCAACATGGGACATAATAACCTGACCAATCATCAATACTGTCTATCAACAAGTTTTGATTGAAAGGGGGAAATATCGACCCCAAGAAAGAATGTACCTGCCAAGAAGGACTTCTTATGGTTAATCAGGCCCAAATTCAGAGTCTAACAGCCATTGTTTGCAGAGGCTTCTCATGCTTGCTGCATATCAGGGATAAGCCACAGACTGAGCTATCAGCCTGTGCACTCTGCTCCTGCCATCTGAACCAACCCTTAGAAAGAAGCTCCTGGTATTATATTTCAATGTGACTGAGACCTTTCCCATCCAATTAGATTTGTGCAATTATATTCTTATTTGCATGTCTACCAACCAATCAAAGCAGCTCCATAATAACCAATCAGAACACAAAATTCTGACCAATCAGAACACTGTTATTTGGACTAATCAAGCTGTGAAAATTTGGAGTCTTTGTTTGCATAAGAGTGGATCAATCAGTGACCAAGTATGGGAACTTCTCCCCTTTGTCTCGGTGGACTGCACTACTGAATACTGCATTTACCCAGCTTGAGCTGTCTCACTGCAACCGGAACATCTAAGCTGTAACACTTGAGCTGCAACACAAGCTGTTTTGTTTGAGCTGCTTCTCTTGAGCCATTTCACTCCAATAAAGTTTTTCCCATCACCACTCTCAACTGGAAACTTCTCTTGGCATTGAATTGGTGGCAGTGAATTTTTGTCCACAAAAAAATACCTTTTTACATCATCCCATTCCACAGCCAGATGTGCTATATCAAAGCAATACCCTAAAGCTATAATAACTAAAAGTATTGATTCTTGAATAAATACATAAGGGCAATGAAAAGAATGCTGGGTGTATACACAGAAATCTAGGGTTGAGACGGTATAGGGACTTGGGCCTGGGAATGGAAAAATACTGGATGGTCAGAAAGCCAAGTTAAAACTAAGTGTCCAGAAGATGTTGAAATCACTGTTCCACATGCACAGTTGATCAAGGTTTGACCTTCCTGAGGTGGCAGTAAGAAGCAACACCACCATCTTTCCCCCACAGTACAGCCTTGGAGATAGATGCCAAGCAAACTGACAGAAGTAAGTCCACCCTGACATGGAAAATTCCACTCCCCAAACCCTTCACAAGCCCCTCTTTTCATGCAAACCCACCTTTTTCAAAAGCCTGCCTTTTTGTGCAAGCCTGTTTTGCCTCTAACTTATAAAAGCAGCTAAGCAGAGCCAGGTCCCTAGCCACTTCAGAGGACTTACTTTCCTCTGTGCTACCTCCCTTATGCTTGAGCACAAACTTAATAAAATCTGTCTGAAAATTTATCTGGGGCTTCCTCTCAATTTTTTTAAAGATTTCATTTATTTATTTTTAGAGAGAGGGGTAAGGAGTGAGAAAGAGAGGGAGATAAACAGCAATCAGTTACCTCTCTCATGCCTCGAACTGGGGACCTGGCCCACAGCCCAGGCAAGTGTCCTGACTGGGAATTGAACCTGCAACCTTTCTGTCTGCAGGCCAGTGCTCAATCCACTGAGCCACACCAGGCAGGGCTGTTCCTTTCAATTTTTACTTTGGCAACCTCAGGAACCTCAATGCTAGTAACAGTATTCCCATGATCAATAATATATTTATCTTAATGAAAAAGCAAACAAACTTGTTTTAATCCTCACTTGAGGATCTGTTCATTTTAGAGAGAAAGGAAGGAAGAGGGAGAGGGAGAAAGGGAGAAAGAGAGAAACATCAATCAGTTGCCTCCCATACACACCCGGACTGGGGAGCGAATCTGCAATCTTTTGTTGCATGGGGACAATGCTCCAACCAACTGAGCCAAACAGCCAGGGCAAACAAACTAAAAAGTTTGTTTATCCATTTCCCCCATCAACCACTGTCACATTTTTTGCTTCCCTTTTGCAAAACAGTTTCCAAAACAGATGACTATGTTTATTGTGCCCAATTCTGCTCCTCTCACACTCCCTTAAAGCCATTCTAATCAAGTGTTAGCCCCATCCCAGCTCCCCTTCCACTAAAACTGTTATCATCAAGGTCACCAAGAATACTTGGTTAACTCCAATAATCAATCCTCAATCTTCTCTTAAGTGATTCTGATGAGGGACTCAAGAGTTGGAAAATTTTACTTTTAGATAATAGTCAATAAGCTTAGTAATTAATGCATGTAAAAAGCTATTGTTTCAGGAACTGAAGGTATGACCCCGTCTGACTCCAGAAGACCACAAGCAGTTCCACCTTTGTGCCTCAGGAGGACTGCAAGCAGTCAAGACGATATCTGAGCCATTGCACTCCAGAGTGAGGGTCCACCACCTATGACACAGATAAAGGCCACTGACCAAGACACAGGTCAACAGATGAGAGAATGCAACAGCCTTTTATCTGATTAACCTTTTCCCTGAATTCCACACCCCTTACCTACACTTTTCTTCTCCTTATAAGGGTTGGTTTGAAATGGAATGTAAGACGGCCTGTTAGGATACATAACCCACC
Organism: Tonatia bakeri; assembly: GCA_004024845.1. Classification (NCBI taxonomy): domain Eukaryota; kingdom Metazoa; phylum Chordata; class Mammalia; order Chiroptera; family Phyllostomidae; genus Tonatia; species Tonatia bakeri. Next base: position 28,855 of record PVIA01011563.1, on the reverse strand, counting down.
ATCTTCTCAGATCACTGGCCATATGAATAAAGCACTCGTAAAGATTCAATCCCTGTCTCTGCTTATTGGTTATGGTAGTAACGGATGAACACTGGCTTTTCTGGCTTCAATTCAGCAGCAGCTTTTGACATTTGACCATTCTTTTCTGGAACCAATTTGTACAGTGGCCTCTGGTTCTCCTGTACCATGGTCCCTCCTCCCAGTTTCTTTTGCCAGTCCCTCCTTTTCTCCATGACCTCATAAGAAAGATCCCAGAGCTCAGTTCTTGGTACTATTTTTTTATCTACACTCTGTCCTTAAGTGGCCTCAGGGCTATAAATACCATCTACATGGTGATAATGCCTAGGTTTATGTCTCCACCCCAGACCTCTCCCCTGGGCTCCAGACTCATATATATAACTGTTTTCTCCATGTCTAACAAGCACTTAAACCAAAATGGAACTCCCGATCACTCCCCATCCTCATCCCCTTCAGCATGCCCCATCTCAGTCTCAAGCACAAGAGACAACTCTAGGCCAGGGCAATGCCTGACTGATTCAACCAGTAAAGATACAATGAGACACATTACGATTCAAAAAATGCATTTTGTTTTGTTTTGTTATTATTATTTAGGTTACATTGGTTTGTAACACTACAGTAAGTCCTCACTTAACACCACCAATAGGTTCTGTGACTTTAAGCAAAATGGCATATAATGAAGTAAATTTTACAATAGGCTAATTTATATAAACAAAATTTAATTTCCTACAGCAACTCATCAATATTATAATGAAATGATGTTGAACAAAACAATGTTATTTGAGGACCTGCTGTATATAAGTTTCAAGTGTACAACATTATAATTCAACATCTGTGTACACTAAAATGTGCTTACCACCAAAGGTCTAGTTTTCATCCATCACCATACAACAGACCCCCTTTACCCATTTTCCTATCTATCCCCTAGCCCCCTTCCCTCTGGAAACCACCAGAAAAACTCATAGATTCAAATACCTTATTACTTACACAGACAGCAAAACTAAAGTTCCCCATTGTTCTTGTCCTGCACATCAGAAGGAATAACACCAAAAAGAGAGAGACTGTATTCTAGACTATTAGACAAAGCAGTTTTAGCCTATAGCTGTATTGGCAGGGGGTGGGGGGATTGCAGAAAGCCTCAAACCTCATCAGACCTTGGGAGACCACAGAAACTGGCTTGTGGCTGCCTCCTAAGGGAGATAAAAAGGTTAGTGGAAGACGACCCCAGAACAGCTCTTCACAGGCCTCTCATTCTCTCTGTTCTTGGAAGATCACAGGCATTCTGCTAAAACTCAGATGAGCTATGTGGTTCAAGCCTTTGCTTGTGTGACCAGTGTGGGACTGCCAGGTCACCAGGGCACCATGATGAAGCTGTTCCCCATGTTCAGTCTATGGCAACAGTGTCCTTCCAATCATGCAGACCAAAAGTCATTAGGAAATCCTATGGTGCTACCTTCGAGTATGTCCAAAATATGACTACTTCTCACCTACTCTACTGTCATCAAAATTGTGGAAGCCACTACCATCCCACCTGGACTATGGCAGTAGGCTTTTTCTGTGTCCCACTGCTTCTCTACTCCCCTCTCACCATAGTTAGTTCTCTACTCAGTAGCCAGAGGGATTCTTTCAAAACACAAGACATTGCTCCTTTGTGCAAAACCTTACAAAGACTCCTCATCTCACCGGGCAAGCCAGTCTTTTCCATAACCTGAAAGGCCCTGCATGACCTGCCACCCCATGTCCCCACCCTTGCCTCCCTAAATTTATCTGTGTTTCTTTGACCCCTTGCTCCTTGCACTCCAGCCATGCTGGCCTCCTTGCTGTTCTTCAAACATGACAGAAACATTTCCATCTTAAGGCTATCATGTTGGCTGTTTCCTCTAACTAGACTACGCTTTCCACAGATATCTTCGTGGCTCACTCCCTCACCTCCTTCCCATAAGTGGGTTTTGTATCGCATGACTCTCTACACTCAACTTCACAAATCTTTATCATGTTTCTTCTCCCAAGTTTTTCTGGCTTTGTTCTCAAGAGAATGAAGGCCCTGGCCAGTGTGGCTCAGTTGGTTGGAGTGTCAACCCGTAAATCAAAAGTTCGCAGGTTTGATTCCCAGTCAGGGCCCTGGTCAGGGTGCATGTAGAAAGCAACTGATTGATATTTCTCTCACACACTGATCGATGTTTCTCTCCCCCTCTCTCTCCCTTCCTTTCCCTCTCTCTAGAGTCAATGACCATGAGGATAGAATCTATCCTCCGGTGAGGATGAAAAAGAGAGAATGTTCATTCTAGGTTACGCTATAGTGAGTGCAAAAGAATTCCTGGCTCTTTCTGGCGCACAGCTGACATTGTGCCATTCTGCTGTTGCTAGGTAGAGTTAAGGAAATAACCAAAAAAGAGAGAAAGAGAATGAAGGTAGCAGAGTCTTCTTCATCTCGCATTGCCCCACACATCACCCAGGATTGTGGCTTGTCTCTTCTCAATCTCTCCAAATCTTTTATCTCACCTACACAATTTACCTCTGTCTAGAACCCTCCAATTTGCTTGACCCACCACATTGAATGGAACTGGCCACACAGAGTCTAACCCCCTGAGAAGGTTTTGGGAAGTACAAATAACAAAACATTGTCTTCCGTGACACAGAATTGCCAGTGAAGCTTTCACCTGAATGTCATTCTCAGCAATCAGGTTAAGCCTTTGGGATCTGGGACCAGACTATGTTTACATGGGTTGAAATCCTAACTCTGTAAGTGACCTTAAACAAGTTATTCTCAGGACCTCACTATCTTCATCTAAAAAGTGATGGTAATAATGGTCCTCATGTCTTGAGGTTGCTGTGATGATTAAATGAGATAATAGATGTCAAAGTGCATGTAGTGAATATTCAGTCAACATTATCTTTCATTATTCTGCCCACTGTGTCTTGGGCTGACCAGCCCTGAAGACACATAAAAATTACTGGCCTCAATGTTGCCTACTGCTCAGTTGGAAGCATTCTACAGTGGTCCACCTGCTCCCTCAGTCATCTGAACAAGGGGCCAAATGTCAGGCAGGTCAAAAAATCAGTCTTACTGCAGGCTTTGTGGGAGGCTTGAGTGCTTCCACCAAGATCATACTAAGAGTACGGTTGGCCAGAAGTCACTTGCAGAGCAGAGACAACCAGGTACTGCCACCACCCTTGAAATACTTCCTTCTGCTTTCCATTTGTGAAAACAGAAGTATCTGAGGGCCTGACCTGAGCAAAATAGAAAACTACTAGTTCCTGAAGTAGGACAGGAAGGTCACTGTACTTTCTTCACAGGAGAGCCACACTCTTATGGATGCTTTTGTTTCTGGGGTGAAAAGGGGTAGGTATAAATGTCAAAGGGCAACAATCTCTCCCCAGCTCCATAGGATAAGAAATTTCTGGAGGGTGCAACAGATATATTTTAAGATAGCTGACTCTGTTCAACCCCTGAGAGGTTGAGCCAGCCCTAGGAAGCCACTGTAATTGTATTTTTTCTCCCAAATTTGTCAACTGTACAAATAGGATTACAATAATATCAAAGAAAATAAGAAAAAAGACAGACCCCACCATCATTATATGTTAGCTTTTCTTCATTCACCCAGCACAGACATCATTTACAAACTTGTCATGATAGGGTAGCTTTAATTCTGTATCATGGGTTTTTTTTTAAGATTTTATTTATTTATTTTTAGAAAGAGAGGAAGGGAGAGAGAAGGAAAGGGAAAGAGAAAGGAAGGGAGGGAAACATCAATGTGTGGTTGCCTCTTGCACGCTCCCAACTGGAGACCTTGCCCACAACCTAGGTATTTGTCCTAACTGGGAATCAAACTGGTGACCCTTTGGTACACAGGTTGGCACTCAGTCCAATGACCCACACCAGCCAGGGCTGTATCATGGTTTTATCATAGAGCCTGTTTTATCATTTGTTTTAGCACAAAATTTTTTAAGTTTTTGTTTATTTATTTTTAGAGAGAGAGTAAAAGAGGGAGAAAGAGAGGGAGAGAAATATCAGTGTGTGGTTGCCTCTCCTATGCCCCCTACTGGGGACCTGGCCTGCAACCCAGGCATGTGCCCTGACTGGGAATCAAACTGGCAACCCTTTGCTTTACAGTCCAGTGCTCAATCTACTGAGCCACACCAGCCAGGGCTAGCACAAATATTTTGTGTAACTTTACAGAACTCAGTATTTTTTTTTAATCCTCACCTGAGGATATGTTTATTGATTTGAGAGAGAGAAACATCAATGTGAGAGAGAAACATCCATCAGTTGCCTCCTGAATGCACTCCTGACTGGGGATCAAACCCATAACCTAGGTATGTGCCCTGACCAGGAATCAAACCCACAACCTTTTGGTATACTAGACGATGCTCTAACCAACTGAGCCACCCAGCCAGGGCTACAGGACTCAATTTTAATGCATATAAATTATTTCACTAAGTTGAGAAATTTTAGTCAACACTGCATTAAATAATTTTCTGCATACAGTTGTTTTGCTTCTTTGGAATTCTTTTATCTGAATAAAATGTTTTAAATTAAATGACTGGAGCAAATTAGATGTACATTTTGGTACCATTAATACTCACTGCCAAATGACTCTCCAAATGGGTTGTACCGTAGGCATTCTATTTTGAAGCCAACATTTGTAGAGTGCTTTATAGTTTCAAACCATTTTATAAATTTTATCTCAACCACCTGGCAAGTTGGTCTGACTTCCACTTCCTGAAACAGATACTTTAGCAGATTAACTCCAGCTCCCTCTCCTGTGCCTCTCTTCAACAGAGACTGGAAAGGTGGCCCACAGACTTTCCCAGCTTGCCTTGAAGCTAAGAGTGGCCATGTGACTTCATTCTGACCAATGAGATATAAGTAAAAGCCTTGATTGACAGAGGACCTGATAACTCCCCACCATGAACCTTCTGCCTAGAAGGTGAAGTGACGCATGAAGCAAACTTAAGTTATGAAGGAGTAGAGGTAACAGGAAGGGAATGGGAGTGTATTCACAAAGAACAAAGATACTGTGAGAGAACCACAGAGGTGGAGAGTGAGCACTGGAGCAGCCTGGATTCTAGAGGTACTTTCCAGTTTAGTCCTGCCGTCACACATTCCAACACCTGAGCCCTATGGATCTTCACACCAAACCTTCATTCTCTTACAGAACTTCAGGCAGGTTTCTATTCCTTGCAGACAATCAAGCTTGCAAGAGTTACAGCTATTTTTCTCACATTTTATATTCTATATTGGTGAAGTCAAAGGATTGGGGCAATTAAGAGTTTTGTTCTTCCAAGGCCACAAAAGGAGAGGAGGGTATTTATATATCAGAGGTCTGTTGATCTCCATATGAACCACTTGTATCCTGCAAGGCAGTGTGCAGGAAGAAGCAGCCTGCAGGGATGGCAACCACATGTCCCTGATTTTCCAACAATCCCAACTTCAAATTTTTGTCCTGTTGTCAAAGTAGGCCCCCAATTTGTGGCCAAAGAATCAACAGGGAAGAGGGCTCCCATTAGATCCATCTTTATACTCTCTTCAAAGTAGCATCAGTTAGCAGAAAGCTAATTGGGCACAGAACTGCTCTGTGGAGACTCAAACATAAGTGCACCTGGTCTGAGTTTAGAAAGTTAAATATAACCCCCAGAAACACTTTGCACTTCAGATCCTGAGGCCTATGAGCAAGAGATAGGCCCAACCTGCACCAGAGTGAGACTAAGGGAACCTCTGAACACCATTGGGCAGCCAGGCACCTGAGGAATACTCTGCCATCTCTCCTATTCTTTCCTCCCAGTATGTCACTCTGGAAGAGCTACAATCAAAAGAGGGAGGAGAAGGAGGAGGAATGAAAGAGCAGCCCAAGCCCCTCAAAATCCCTAAAAGCCAGAAACAGACCAGAAAAAAATGGTGTGGTGAATTATCCATAGACCTATCTTTTCTCTAGACAATTCATTTAACAAATATTTACTGAGTGCCTACTGTGTATCACGTGTTATTCCAGGCTCTGAGGATGTAGATATGAACAAGAGGAAAAATCCCTACCCTCAGAGTTTATGTTCTCAGGGGATAATATATTAGGTCTCCATGAATGCAGGGACTATGTCATGTTGGCTCTAGCCCAGAGCTCAACACTTTATTTGGATAGGGCTCAGTAAATTTTATTTAGATGAACCACATCATATTTTTTAATTTGTATTGAACACTTGTGGTTGCCTTCCAGCATTTAATTTCCCTCTTCCAAAAACATTCTCAATTTCCATTTGGAGGATTACATTATTTGGGAAAAATTGACTCTACCCTCAGCTCCAAGGGTGCAGCATGTGAACTAAGCTAAGACAATCCATGTATTCGGTATCTCTGACTTCAGTGATTTGTTCAAGTATGTGCATGTGACCTAAGCCAGACCAATCAAAGTGGAACTGAGGACAAAGATGTTTTTTCTCTTTCTAGCGTAATATAAAATAAAATCTGGAACCGCTACAACTATTTTTGCTACTCTGAATCAAATCACATCTGAAATCCTATCTATCTCTGGACTTTTCAGTTGCATGAGCTAATAAATGCTATTTATTATGTAAGTCATTTTGAGTTAAATGTTTTTATTTGCAACAAAAAGGATCCCAAGTGATACAGAGATATTAAGTTTTACATAGTGGGAGAATGTTCACTTCCAGTCAAGATAGAGGAATAGGTAAACACACTTTGCCTTTTTACACAATTACAGAAAAAATTACAACTATACCTCAAAACAAATAACACCTAGAACTGTCAAAAATCAAGATGCATGGAAGTCCAACAATCAAGGATTTAAAGAAGCCACATTCATCCGGACAGGTAGGAGGGGCAGAGACACAGAGACTGGAGAAGATGTGCAGATAAATGACGTGGAGCAGAGAGGTGGTAGCAGCAATGGAACAGGCAGTCCCACACTCACATGTGGTGGATAAAAATCAGAAGGGATACCTTGGGAGTAAGGGATCCCAGCCCCAGGCCAGACCACACAGTCCAGAATTCCAGCGTCAGGAAAATAAATCCCTATAACTTCTGGCTGTAAAAAGCAGTAGGGGTTGGGGCAGTGAAAGAAACTGCCAGATCTTTAGGAGACTCTGATAAAAGGGCCTTCACAGACTTAGAATTTACACAGACCCACCCCCTCTGGGCTTCAGCACCAGGGCAGCGCTGGAAGGGCACCAGTCACATACGGGGAGTAAGTGAAGTGACTTGAAACAGGGTGAAGCCAGTCTAACCATGCAGCAGTATTGTTCTCCCTCCAAAACCTCCCCATACACCTAGAGCCACAAGGTGGTGAAGTGGGTTGCCCTGTCCTAGAGATCACCTAAGGCTCTGCCCCACATGATTTACAGGTGCCTCTTCTGCAATAGGCCACACTACTAAGACAGTTCTACCTCATATACAGAAATAAATATAGGGAGACTGCCAAATTGAGGAGACAAAAAAATATGGCCCAAATGAAAGAACAGGAAAAAAAAAAACAGACTAAGAACTGATTGAAATGAAGATAGCAAACCTATCAGATACAGATTTCCAAACACTGGTTATCAGGATACTTAAAGAACTCATTGAGTACGGCAATAGCATAATAAAAACCCAGGAAGAAATGAAGGTTACGTTAAGTCAAACAAAGAAAAATCTACAACAGTGGAGAACCAGCAATGGAGGAGATGAAGCAGAGATTCAAATCAATGATTTGGAACATAAGATAGAAATAAGCATTCAACCAAAACAACAAGAAGAAAAAAGATTCAAAATAATGAGGATAATATAAGGACTCTCTGGAATATCTTCAAACAGTCCAACAACCTAATCATAAGGATGCCAGAAGAAGAAGAGGAAGAGCAAAAAAATTACAAACTTATTTGAAAAAATAGTAAAAGAGAACTTCCTTAATTTGGTAAAGGAAGTAGACATACAAGTTCAGGAAGCACAAAGAGTCCCAAAGAAGTTGAACCCAAAGGGCAACACTAATACACATCATAATTAAAATGCCAAAGGTTAAAGATAAAGAGAGAATCTTAAAAGCTGCAAGAGAAAAGCAGAGAGTTACCTACAAAAGAGTTCCCATAAGGCTATCAGCTGATTTCTCAAAAGAAACTTTGCAGGCTAGAAGGGACTGGCAAGAAGTATTCAAAGTGATGAAAAGCACGGACCTACAAGCTAGATTACCCTATCCAGCAAAGCTATCATTTAGAATTGAAGGGCAGATAAAGTGCTTCCCAGACAGGGTAAAGCTGAAGGAGTTCATCATTACCAAAACATTATTACATGAAATGTTAAAGAGACTTATTAAGAAAAGAAAAAAAAGATCAAAACTGTGAATATTAAAAGGGCAACAAATTCACAAATATCAACAACTGAATCTAAAAAACAAACTAAGCAAGCAACCAGAACAGGAATAGAATCATAAGTATGGAGATCATTTTGAAGGTTATCAGCTGGGAAGGGAAAGGGGAACAATAGTGGAAAAGGTGCAGAAATTAAGAAGCATAATTGTTAAGTACAAAATAGACAGGGGGATGTTAAGAATAGTATAGGAAATGAAGAAGCCAACTCCATGGACATAAACTAAGGGGGGGATTGCTGGAGAAAATGGGGGTACTAAGTGGAGGGGTGCAAAAGAGGAAAAACTGGGACAACTGTAATAGCATAATCAATAAAATATATTTTTTTAACATTGTATTTACTTATTTTTAGACATGAGAAGTGAGAAAGAAAGAGAAGGAGAGAAACATCAATGTGTGGTTGCCTCTCACACACCCCCTACTGGAGACCTGGCCTGCAACCCAGGCATGTACCCTGACTGGGAATCGAACTAGTGACCCTCTGATTCCCAGGCCAGTGCTCAATTCACTGAGCCACACAAGCCAGGGTTAAAATTATTTAAAATATGAATGGGTTAGAGCTACATGTAAAAACATGAATATAGTACATCTCAATAAAGATGTTAAGCAAAAAATATATATATATATTCAAGCTGACATATTACACAGACTATTTCCAAAAATCAGTCCAACACAAAATGACAGAATGGAATATGTGTAAATCTACATGTAGTTTCACACACCCCAAAGAAAAAGTAGAGAATATCAAGGGGCTTATTTAAACATATTGGACAATTCTTGCTGCCAAATTTGGATAAGAAGAGACAGTTTGCCACTCTAGATTTCTTCTCAAAAATCTTTCAACATTTCCCTGTCACCAATTGTTAAAAGCCAATGTTCTTAGCTCCTTACAACTTAGTCCATAAATAACTTTCAGCTTTATACCTAACCACTGTTAACCCAAGCACACTACATCAGTTACACTTAGCATGCCCTATGTGGTAGCCAGCATCAAGGATGGCCTCTAAAGTTATTCCTCTATGAATATTCATATCCTTGTGAGTTCCCACCTTTATTGAATCATGGCTGGTTTGTGTGACCAATAGAATACAAGGGAGGTGAAGGAGTGTAACTTCCAAGACTAGAGTTTGAAAAGCTTTGCAGTGTCTGCCTTGCTCCCTCGGATTGCTCTCTTTGGAAGCTGGAGGAAGCCACTCACCATGCTGTGAGGACATTCAAGCTACCTTGTAGAGACTGCTGGTGGAGAAGAACTGAAGCCTGCCACCAACAGCTAATACAAGCTCACCCTCTGTGTGAGTGAGCTACTTTGGAAGCAGCTCCTTCAACCAAAGTCAAGCCTTCAGATGACTACAGCCCCAGCTGACATCTGACCACAGCCTCTTGAGAGACACTGAATCAGACTGCTCAGCCACACTATCCCCAATTTCCTGATCCAGCGAATCATGAGAGCTAAAAAGTAATTTTTTTTAGGTTTTGCTTGTTTGGGTTTTTAAGTATAAAAAGCTTTTTATTTTTTAAATATGTTTATTGATTTGAGAGAAAGAAAGAGAAACATCGATTGGGTACCTTCTATATGCACCCCAACCAGGGATCAAACCCACAACCTAAGTATGTGCCCAGATTGGGAATCAAAGCCCCAACCTTTTGGGGTATGGGACAGCACTCCAACCAACTAACCACACCGACCAGGGCAAGTACTGTATAGACAATTTCTTATAGCAGTTTTAAGTTTTCAGCAAACTTGAGGGGAAGATTTTCCATATGCTGCCTATTCCCACATATACATAGCCCAGTGATTTTCAACCTTTTTCATCTCATGGCACACATAAACTAATTACTAAAATTCTGCAGCAAACAAAAAATATATTATATGTTTGCCAATCTGACAAAAGTATAGGCATAACTTTGATTTATTTACACCAGATGGCTACTGATGTGTTGGCTGTTGTCATTTTTTTATTTGACAATTTATAAGGGAAAAAGAGTTAGTGCCCCTGACTAAATATTCAGGTATAGCATGTTTTAAAAGTTCTTATGGCACACTGGTTGAAAATCGCTAGCATAGCCTTTCCTAATATTAACATCCTCCACCAGAGTAATATATTCACTGTCATCATAGTTTTGCCTTTTCCAGAGCATTATATAGTTGGAATTATACAGTGTGTAGCCTTTTCAGACTGGCTTCTTTCACTTAGCAATATGCATTTACATTTCCTTCATGGTGTTTCATGATCTGATAACTCATTTACTTTGAGTGCTGACTAAAATTCTCTTGTCTGGATGGACCACAGTTTATTCGTTCACCCACCCACTGAAGGACATCTTGGTTGCTTCCAAATTTTAGAAATTATGAATAAAGCTGCCATAAACATCGGGTTTTGTGTGGACCTACTTTTTGGCTCCTTTGGATAAATACCAAGCTGGATTGTACAAGAAGAGAATGTTTAGTTCTGCAACACACTGCCAGAGTGTCTTCCACAGTGGCTGTACCATTTTGCATTTCCACTGGTAATGATTATTGTTATGTTAAGTCATTATATTGGCGTAATTTGTTATGCAGTTTTAGATAACTAATACAACCTACCATGAACATGTCTGGAATGTCTTCTACACTTCTTTATCATTTTTAACAACTCTTACTTGCTCTCCAAGTGCCAATTCAAGCTGTCACCTTATCTGAGAAGCCTGTCCTGATTTCCTACTCAGACCCTGGCTCTCTTGCACATAGCTCTATTACAAGTTCTCACACTCCGAACCCATTAAATGTTTATGTGGCTATTTCTTCCATTATAGCTTATTGAAGGCAACAATTTTGAATTATTCAAATGTATATTCCCAAGACAGAATGGTACATGCCACATTAAAAGAGGGTTAGCAAATATTGATTGAATAAATAAAGAACTTACATTTCAGCTTTGGACAAGTCAAAGAATGCTTTACACTGGTCTGAGAAGCAAAGAATGGATAAGAAATAAGGAAATGGTGGAGAGAAGGACCAAAGATATTATTGCAGAACTGGTCTAGCTCCTAGCTCTTTTGTTCACTTTGAAAACTCCTTTCCCTGGTCGTAAAAATGCCAACAAAACCTAGGTAAGCAGTAGTGGATTGTTCCATAGTTTCTTTAGCTCAAAAAAAAATTAACCTGCATATAGAAAAGTGCAAAAAGCATTGCAACAGAAAATTGGAGCAATACTGTGGCCAAAAGCTGAGTGCTAGGGCCACAGTGAGGGGAGGGACAAAGGCTGGATCTTGACAGCATCTAGAAAGAAGGAAGGAACAATCTGTTTCTAGATGCCTGCTGCTCACAGACAGAGCAAGAGGAAATGTGGTTTTAAAAGGGGCCCACCAGTGAGGATAAAAAAGCCATGGGGAGGGGGGGCTTTTTCCAGAATTTTGATAACAAAAGTTATTTTGGGGGTAGAGGACAGAAAGGTCTCAGAGGTGAGACACTGAATCTAGAAACAAACTGGAATTTGAGAAAAGGTTGCACTGATGTTCAGTTAGAACATAGAAGGGGGATGGATATTGGACAGATTTAGAAATTAGTGTTGAAAGCAAAATATAGTCAAAGACACTGTAATAGAGGACAGGCAGAAAGTGACCAGAGGAGAGAGAAGAGGGAGTTTCAGGGGAAAAGGGGAAGGGTTTACAGGAACAAAGTTAAAAGACACATGGATAAAAATTAGGGGGAGCCCTGGCTGGTGTAGCTCAGTAGATTGAGCATGGGCTGCAAACCAAAGCATCGCAGGTTCAATTCCCAGTCAGGGCACATGCCTGGGTTGCAGGCCACAGCCCCCAGCAACTGCACATTGATGTATCTTTCTCTCTCTCTTTCTCCTTCCCTTCCCTCTCTAAAAAATAAATAAATAAATCTAAAAAAAAACTTAAAAAAAATTAGGGGGAGGGTGGTAATGGGAGGGAAGTTGGGAGGGAGAGGTGGGTGGGCTGTATTGGGAGTAAAGGGGAGAAAACTGTACTTGAACAGTGATTAAAATATAATTAAAAAAACAAGAAAGAAATTAGTGTCGAATAAACTCAAAAAATGTCTGAAGGCTTTCTTAGAAATAAACAATAAAGATTTTTCAAGCATTCTGAGTTGGCAAACTAGGAGCATAGCTAGAAAAAAAAAAGAACTGTTCAAAAAAAGAAAAATTAAGAGTTTGTATAATAAAAAGTGCGTTCTTGTGCAAACTCGGTCACTAACTCTACATGATATTGCAGAAGTTAGGGGAACAAGGTTTGCTGAAGTAACTGTGGTGGTAGAAATGTTATTAGCCTCAAAAGCTATTGAGGTGGTCCATTCTTAGTCTATCCTAGTATAATGAAAAATAAAAGTGCATTCTTAAGAACAATCAGTCCAGCATTCTTAGGACTAGGATTGGTTCAGGACGGTTATCAGTCAAATGTTGGGCTATCTGGATGATGGATGCCAGGTGGTCTAGAGGATGAGCACCAGGAGGTCTGGTCACATTCAGTGGTCTGAATGATGAATGTGTGAGGCAGATGTTAAGTGGCCTAGATTCGTGAGTCCTTCAGGGGATAATCAGAGGTTATCTGGAGGTCAGGAGTATATACATACTGAACTCATGTATATTCAGGCAATGACACGGGACTGGAAAGTTCAAGAGTTTAAGTTCCCAAGCTAGTTAGTGCAGGAATGGAATCATTTCCTCATGCCTAAACCTATTATATTTTAGTAGTTTAGCAGCTTAACTGTATGATCCCATTTTATTTCTTCACTCTTCCTCAGTAAAAATTTAAGTCAAATTGTGATTTTGTTATCTAAACAACAAAACTAATAAGGTAGCATTAATAGATATATGTCAAAGATTAACTTTTAAAAATAGAATATAGTTTTTTAAGAATTAAAGCACATTTTACAAAAACAATTTTAATCTTATTCCCGAAATGGCAGTAATGATACCTGTCATTACTCTCTGATCATGAAACATTAAGGTAAAAAATAGAAAATACCAAAAATACAACTAGAAATGCTTAATTTTGAAAATTGAACATTTTAAGGACATAGAAAAGTTAACACATAGTATAACATGTTATACTGTAAAATATTAATAATAAAACACTAATAACAACTGACATTGACTGAGCATTTACTCTGTGCCAGTATCACGTGCTTTGCATGTGTTAACTCATCTAAACCTTCATAGAAATCCCATGAAGAAGATATCACTCCCATTTTGTAGATGAAGAAACTGGGGCACACAAAAGCTATGGAATTATATACCAAGTTTTTTATATCTGTTGGGGTGCTTTGAGCTACAAATCATAGAGATCCCAACTCAAGAAATACCCAATGTGTCATATCACAGAACAAGACCAAAGACGGACTCCAGAGTTGGGTATTCAGCAGCTCAGTGGCAGTGTTGAGGGCCCAGTGATTTCATGTCATTTCATTTGTATTCCATAATGATGCTAACCAAAATCGTTAAGTTCCTCTTTACTACTATAAAGGTTTTCCTTGTTCCTTTGCCTAAAGTGTTTCACTTCCACAGTGTCTACTACTTTAGTTTGCTTAGCCTCCTTCTGACCCTTACAATTGAATTCATGAATTCCTCACTCATTCATTTGTTCATTAAAATACTATGTATTGAGCAACTATTATGTGCCAGGCATTGGGGATCTAAAAATAAGCAAAATACACAAAGTCCCTGCCCTCATGTACCTTAAATTCTATTTGGGGCATATAGCAGACACTGTCAGCACCTCCCTACAAATTACTCAGATACTAACACCCTCAGACTCTGCAGGTCAACCTCCAGATGGCTGCTAGGCCCATAACCCATTAAGCCAGAAATGCCATTCTACTCCCAAAGCAGCTCTCAACCAACTACTTTCAGAAGTTGCTACCTCAGTACCCCAGTATACTTGCACCTTAGGTGGGATAATTCAAAGGTATGTATTTTCACCACTCCCCAGAATTTCCCCTCTGGATTAAGATCTAGTCACTCCTTGAGGCAACTGGCTTAATACAGCACCCTTTGTACAAAGTTATGAAGGCTGAATAAGTTCTAAAGATGTAACATACTGCATGGTGGCTACAGTTAATAATACTGTGGTGCATGCTTGAAACATGCTAAGAGTAGATCTTAAGTGTTCTCACCACAGGAAAAATAATGACTATGTGAGATGATGGATGTTAATTAGCTTGATTATGGGTGATCATTTCACAGTGTATACATATATCAAATCATCACATTGTACACTCTAAGTACATGCAGTTTTTAATAGGACAAAAGCCACTTTCTCAGGCCTTCTTTACCAGAGCTAACTAAACCTCCAAGCATGACTGATCCTAATTGCTGTATAAGCCTTTATCCTCATGACAAGAAAATTATTGGAAGTGTCCTGAAGGCACAGAGGCTCTCGGAACCCACGAAACAGTACATGCCAGACCACAATGACAACCAGACCCTGCACCCAAAGATAACATCAAAACACTTTACAGCCTAACCAAAACATCCTGCTCCACAGCTACCCCATTACCTGATAAAAACTCAAAGCCCCAACTCCTCACTGCTGGTGCTGGTGCTAGTGCACATCTCCACACCCTCCCTTGGAAAAGTAAAAATAAAACATTTACTCTCTGCACTTTCTTCTCTTTGTAAATTCTTTCAGAGCCCATGTTACCAACCCCCCTAACAATTTTTATGTGTCAATTATACCTCAATAAAAGGGGGGAATGAAAAAGTGCACCCTTAAGCAGCCACCTTTCCTCCCTTGTCCCCCTGCCAGGGACCCCTGCACCACCTTCCTTGTACTAGAATCCTTGTCTCAGGGCCTGCTTCAGGGAGCATGCAGACCACAACAGAAAGACAACTGATTAGCAAGAATGAAGAAACTAACTGCTTGCAGGAAGTCAGACATCAACCATGTGAAATGCTGCTGAGAGGTTAAAATTAAAACAGAAGCATGTCCGTTGGATTTAGCAACACGAACTTGACCTTGAAAAAGGCCCTGGTAGGTGAGACTGGCTGAACAGGAAACTGAGACTCAGAGCTGACTGTGGACTATGGCAGGGGTTGCCCAGGTGTGAGAAACTCCCAGTCTTACATGGGGTTCATTGGAAAATGGGACTAGAGCTAAGCAGGTGAGCTGCATTGTTCCCTCTCTGGCCCCTCCCCCACAGGCAGCACCACAGTGCAGCAAGGAGGGTTGCCCTGCCCTGGTGAATACCTAAGGCCCCGCCCCCTTACAACTTAACAGGTACGCAGAGACAGAAATATGGCCCAAATGAAAGAACAGAGCAAAACTCCAGAAAGAGAGCTAAGCAATGAGGAAATAGCCAATCTATCTGATGGAGAGTTCAAAGCCCTGGTAATCAAAATGCTCACAGATCTGATTGAGCTTGGCCGAAAAATGAAAGAACAAATGAAAGATACCCAAAGTGAAATAAAGCAAAATATTCAGGGAACCAACAATGACAGGAAGGAAACCAGGACTCAAATCAATGATTTGGAACAAAAGGAAGAAATAAATATCCAACCAAAACAGAATGAAGAAACAAGAATTCAGAAAAATAAAGAGAGGCTTAGGAACCTCTGGGAAAACTTTAAACATTCCAATATCTGAATCATAGGGGTGCCAGAAGAAGAACAACAGCAAGAAATTGAAAACTTATATGAACAAATAATGAAGGAAAATTTCCCCAATCTGGCAAAGAAAACAGACTTCCAGGAAGCCCAGAGAGTCCCATAGAAGTTGGACCCAAAGAGGAGCACACCAAGGCACATCATCATTGTTACCCAAGATCAAAGATAAAGAGAGAATCTTAAAAGCAGTAAGAGGAAAGGAGACAGTTACCTACAAAGGAGTTCCAGTAAGGTTATCAGCTGATTTCTCAAAAGAAACCTTGCAGGCAAGAAAGGGCTGGAAAGAAGTATTTGAAGTCATGAAAGACAAGGATCTACATCCAAGAATACTTTATCCAGCAAAACCATCATTTAGAATGGAAGGGCAGATAAAGTGCTTCCCAGACAAGGTCAAGTTAAAGGAGTTCATCATCACCAAGCCTTTATTATATGAAATGTTAAAGGGACTTATCTAAAAAATTGAAGAAGATCAAAAACTATGGACAGTAAAATGACAACAAACTCACAACTAACAACAAATGAACGTAAAAAATAAATAAAAACAACAAAAACAAAAACTAAGCAAACAACTAGAACAGAAACAGAATCAGAGAAATGGACATCACATGGAGGGACTTCAGTGGGAAGGGGAAAGGGAGGAATAGGGGAGAAAATGTACAGTGAAGAAGAAGCATAATTAGTAAGCATAAAATAGACAGGGAGAGGTTAAGAATGGTATAGGAAATAGAGAATTCAAAGAACTTATATGTCCAACCCATGGACATGAACTAAGGCAGGGGAATGCTGGAGGGTTGGGGGATTCAGGGGGAAGAAGGGATAAAGGTGGAAAAATTGGGAAAACTGTAATAGCATAATCAATAAAATATACTTAAAAAAAAAAAAAAGAAAACGGGAAAGGCCCTGGTAGATGACAGACCTAGGTAGGCCTAGGAGGAATGGAAAATCGCCAGGTGGGAAACTGTACTGTGGGAAACTGTAGCCTGGAAAAATGCCTGCCTGGGAAATGCCTGCTGACCTTACCCAGGACAAACAGATGTTCGCCTGAGATTGGGGTCTGGTGTCAGCCTATTCAGCATAACAGGACACAGCTTTAACTTGAGCCTGAGAAGATGTATCAAGAACAATGGTCAGCAGAAATGGCACCCAGCAACCAGCTCTAACCAATCAGACTCTGACACCCCAACCAGTTACCCTTCGCGGGTTTTTGCGCTTAAAAACCCTGCCCTAAGAACAACTGAGCAAGTCCCACCCTCCCTTGGTTGGCTTCACTTTTCCCTCTTATTCCCCAATAATAAACCCTGCTCCTTAGCTTGCTGAGTCCAAGCTTGCTTAGCTTGCTTAGTTGCTGGTTTCTTGAGCAACTCCAACCTAACAGTAGAGATGTGGGTCATGTGAATGCCAGACTGCTATGGCTTGAAGAGTTAAAAAAAAAAAAATAGCTGTAGTCTCTGCACTAGGAGGGAGAAACAATGCCTTAGGGGGCTGGGGCCACAGAAGACTGGCAGATAAGTGATGAGGACAGATAACCCACTAGATGGAACACCTTGTAACAGGTGTGGGATGAGGTTCTGTGCAGGGAGTAGGCCGAGAAGCCCCAAAATCCCCACAGCTATCTCTTGGGGAACAGAGAAGTTGACAGACCAGTTGAGAGACATTTTGCATATCAATAACGGCTGGCTAGCTTCATTCTTATGTTAAGTAGCTGTGGCTAGGCTTGGAGCCAGGGAGATGGGCATGACTTTGACTCCTGATGTAAGCTGGAGGGGCTTGCTCTGCCTACGAGAGAACAGGAAGGGGAGAGTAGGACGGTGATTCCCTTACTTCTGGAACCAAGCCCGCCCAGACTAATAATGGCAACCGCAGAAAAGCAGAAGAGACTAGAGTACTGGTGGGTGTAAACCTTTGTAGGAGGAGTCAGAAATGGGGTTTCGGAGCAGGAGCAGGGTAAGGATATAAACTAAAGTGGGGCAGCTGGTGGGGGTAGGGGACGTCTTACGATGTGACTTGGGAGCAGTCTTGGCCACCTGATTTAGAAAGAAGAAGGAGTATTTAGAAAGAAGGAGGGTTTCTGCCTTAGATGATGTAGCTTAGAGTGAGGAAGGAAGCCATTCGGCCTGGGAAGTAGCAAAGGACTTCCTTGCAACATCCTGTCCTGCTACACCTGGATTTTTACCTGGACTATTAAGACTTGTGCCTTTCCCGAGTTTCACCATGATCCAGAGAAACATAGCACATGCTTTTTTTGGGACTATTAGTTGGAGACTGATGAACACATATCCCAGATCCTGAAGGGGAGCTAGTGCGTGAGGATGGTGACTTTGATCCAGAGAGACTGGAGGACTGTTTACACAGTTGGCTTAAGATAAGGAAGGGAAACTTTTGGGGCTTTTGGCTAATAAATAGTCCGGTGGGGAGCATGGGAAGTGCTGGGTCTCGTGGGAAAGGAGGGCTCTGAGCTGAGGTGCTATGAGCTCCCCCCCAGGTTAGAATGTTGTAAATAAAGATCTGCTCCTTCCAGCATTAATTGTAGGGTCTTACACCAAGGCACCACATGGACGGGCCCCAGTCTGCTCGCTTACAGTTTGGGTGAGCTCTGTAGCAACCTGATGTGCTGACATGAGAGACTCAGACAACTGGCAGAACAGAGAGGTTGGCAACTAAATTC
The DNA here is from genome assembly GCA_004024845.1 of Tonatia bakeri. NCBI lineage: Eukaryota > Metazoa > Chordata > Mammalia > Chiroptera > Phyllostomidae > Tonatia > Tonatia bakeri. The sequence continues at coordinate 10,210 of PVIA01011563.1, read as the reverse complement.
ATGAGAACCACCAAGATGCCTAAGGAAAGGGAAAAGACAATTTTTAATTAGAGAGAAAACAAAAACTATAAAAAGAGAAAAACCAGAATATTACATGGCTTAGCCATGAATACCATTTGTATAGTCATATTAATGTAAAGCCAGAATATGGATTTAATCAAAAATATAGATTTGACTATATTGGGAAGATGGAGAAAAGGGAAAGGGGGTGGTGAAACAAGAGAAAAATTCTCATCTTGCATAGTAGGAAGATCTAATAAATAATGCCTGAAAATTAAGATATAGCATTATGTGTGTTACTTAGAATTTTAAAGACGAGTAGTAAAATTAACAAAATGACTGCCTCAGCAAAGTTGTGGGCAAGGAATAAGGGACTGCAGGTTTTTATAACAAGGACTTTATAACTATTTGACTTTTTTTAAAAAAGATTTTATTTATTTTTAGAGAGGGGAAGGGAGGAAGAGGGAGAGAATCAATGTATTGTTGCCTCTTGAGCGCCCCCTACTGGGGACCTGCAACCCAGGTATGTGCCCTGACTGGGAATAGAACCAGCGACACTTTGTAGGCCGGTGCTCAATCCACTGAGCCACACCAGCCAGGGCACTATTTGACTCTTTAAACCAATGTTCTTTAAACTTTTCTGAATGAAAACACAGTGAGAAACATAGAGCTGGCTGGTGTAGCTCAGTGGATTGAGTGCAGGCTGCGGACCAGAAGGTCACCAGTTCAATTCCCAGTCAGGGCACATGCCTGGGTTGTGGACCAGGTCCCCAGTGGGGGCCATGTGAGAGGCAACTGCACATTGAGGTCTCTCTCCTCTCTTTCTCCCTCCCTTCCCCTCTCTCTAAAAGTAAAATAAATAAAATCTTTTAAAAAAGAAACTGAATTTTACTTCGTAACCCAATACATACATCCAAGTGTTAAAGAGCTTAGGGATTGATGGGACCTCTAATACACTGTTGGTTAGTGTGAAAATTGATACACCCACTTTTGAAACACAGGTGTGAACACTACATAACCTGCCCAGCAGTTCCACTGTCAGTTATTTGTCAGAATGTATTTAGCACATATGCATCAGGAAACTCGTGCAAATATATGCATATCCACACTACCCGTAACAGCGAAGAACCTGAAATTGTCACAGGTGGCGCACGTAACCAGGTTCTTAGTGATCGGGACAAAGAATTGAGCCGAACACACGGAGTTTTTAGTATAAAGAAAGAGGGAAGATTTATTAAGCGATAGTACACTCCACAGAACTTAGGAGCGGGTAAACTCTGAGCAGAGATTGACCACGTGGGTTGGACGGATTTTCTTCTTATACGGCGGAAGCTTCCCGGCTAGTCTTTGGCGGGCTTCTATTGCGCAGGTACAAAGAGTTACATTTCAAAGCTACTGCGCATGTGTGGTTTCCCAAGATTTTCTTGATTGGCTATTGGAGAAGGGAGTCCCACAATGTTATTTTATTATAATGCTATTATAATGAATCAGGGGTAGTGCGTAGGCGCATTCCATGATTCAAAGTTATCCCAGAAAACAGAAACAACCAGTCTTAGGGGGTCTTTGTCATGTATGGATGTTTTCTTCATCCAAGCCCTGCAGGGCTCCTGGAGTTCCCTTCCTGACTGTCTCCTGCCTCAAAATGACCCAATGCTCACCATTAAGGGAATGGACAGACACAGTGAACAAATGGAATATTATTAAACACCATAGATAAATTCTAGCAATATAATGGCTGATCAAATTGGCAGGTCCGTGGTGCTAAGGAATAATTGCTGATTTTGTTAGGTGTGATAATAACAATATGATTATGTAAGAAAATGTAAACCATTTTTATAAATGAGCATTAAAGTACATACAAGTGATTATACAATTTTTGGCAACAGAGTTGTAATCTTTATTAAATTTATATGCATGTATGTATGTATGTATGTATGTGTATATATAAATACACTTTGATATGATGCTTTGTTGTTTCTCACTTATGAGTATCTTCCATTTCATTAAAAACTCTTTGATATTATCTTTCATACTATTTGGTTCACAAAGTTTCATGATGGTTTTAAAAAAAGGCTTACATATTTACACCATGGGAACTGTTTCTACCCTTTCAGCCAACCCTGGGCAACTAAACGGGCTGTTCCCTGACTCTCAAGTCCCTTCCTAGAACTCCCAGCTCCACCCCACCTGGCTAAATTCTCTATTCTCAGGAAAATCTAGGAAAACTATAGCAACAACTTAAATCATCAATGATGACCTTCAATTTTACTAATATAGCATTCCTTCTGAGGATCTCAGATTACCTGTCACAACTCCCGCGGAGCAAATTATTCAGAATCCTTTTAAGATGGGAACAAAGGTAATAGAAATGCTGCCCCACACTCTCACACACCCTTGGCGCCTTCCTAGTGAGAGCAAATTGCACCCTTCCTGGATGGATTGGAGATCTACTGTGTTTCTCTTCCTGTCCCCCACAGAGTGCTGCCCACACCTCACAGCAAATGAAGGGGTTGCTCCAAAACAACCCCTCATGGAGTTTGGAGGTACCTCTCCTGCTCTGGGCTACAGAAACTGGAAGGCCCAGATGAAGGCTGATAAGAAGTTCTCAAGAGAACCTGACACACGTCCCCAAGAACCTGGAGACCTACCTGAACGTAGAGGTTCTGGCTTCCCCACTGGAGAATTCCAGAGTGGGGACAAAGTATACTAGAGCAGCCCAGACGGCCAGGCAAGGGGAGAGAGAGGAGCACACTGTTATCTTTGTGTGAGACACGCTAGGCCACCAATAAGTAGCGGGACTTAAAGTATTGTGATAGATCTCTCTGCCAAAAAACAGCCACCTGTCTTGGCAAAGGGACCCAGCAGTAGTGTAACTATAGGAAGTGGGCTGAGGGGGCAGGCATAGGGAAGAGCAGGAACTGAAGGGTCATCATAGGTCAGCCGGACAGTGTCTGCCTGTGTCGTCTCTGAAGAACCCAACAACACTGGCCATGAAAGTAGGAGTATTTGGACACCCGTCACGACAGAGGTCCCAGATTACAGCCACACTAATTATATGTCATCTGACTCTTCCTCTAATTAACCTGAACCTTGAAGGGGCCAGCAGAGCAGGGTGAGAAGGGCCTGGGGAGGGAGGAGGATGGAAAGGAGGGCAATTGAAAGGAGAGTGAAAGGCCAGATCCCCTTCCACTTCCTGTCACTTTAAATTGGATGTGATGTTGAAATTTTGAATTACGCTGGAGTTTTATGCCTGAAAATGAGACTGTTCTTCAGTTTAAAATGACCAAAAAGCTGTTCAATCCTCCAGAGCAGGGGTCCCCAACCCCCAGGCCGTGGACCAGTACCAATCCGTGGCGTGTTAGGAACTGGGCCACAGAGAAAGAGGTGAGCAGCGGGCAGTTCACTGACTTTACTGCCTGAGTTCTGCTTCTTGTCCCCCTGACCCGTCCATGGAAAATTTGTCTTCCACAAACCTGTCCCTGGTAACAAAAAGGTTGGGGACTGCTGCTCCAGAGCATGGCTGAAACTACTGGTAAAAAATTGTTTCCTGACGTAACTCTTCAAGTCCAACTACTTTGAAGTTTTAACCACTTTATGTTCAGGTAATTCTTCAAGTCTATGTTCATGTAATCCTTCAAGTCCACCACTTTTTCTTCAAATCCACAAGTTAACGGCAATACCATTAAAAATGTAAAGGCACACATGCTGGGACATGGGCGCTCCCCCACTCAGCATCCACCGTGGAGGAGACCGTGCACGTGCAGCCACGCACAAGGGCGTTCATCCCTGCATCATTTGTGACAGCAAAAATTAGAAACAAATAGCACTCAATCAGGGACGGCATGACTAAGTAATCAGTGGCACAGTCATGTTGTGAAATACTACATAGCAGTTAAAAAGGAGAAAGTGTGCTCCATACAGTAACATGAACAGATCTCTTGACTGTATGACTAAATGAAAAAAAAAAAGCATATTGCACAACGTGTCATATTCATGTAGAATCAGACACTACTTAAATAAAAGAAAAATACAGTATTATATACTTTCTGTGGGACACAGACATGTGCAGAAAGTCCTGGAAAGCTACTCACCAAACTGCCCTGGCTGGTGTGGGCAGTGGATTGAACACCAGCCTGCGAACCAAAGGGTTGCTGGTTTGATTCCCAGTCAAGGCACATGCCTAGGGACAGGCCAGGTCCGTAGTGGGGGCTACATGAAAGACAACCACACACTGACATTTCTCTCCCTTTCTTTCTCCTTCCCTTCCCCTCTGTCTAAAAATAAATAAGTGAAATACTGTTTCTTAAAAAATTACTCACCAAACTGACAATAGGGATTATTTCTGGTGAGGGAGGAAGATAAGAAATTAGGATTGGGGACTAGGATCAGAAAACTTTCCCCTTATTCATAAAATATTAAGAATATTCATGCAATATTTATATTTTTAAATCTTTAAAATAATTTAGGAACTCATGTACCTGAGGGTCTGGAAGCCTAGATCCAAACAGCCAGCACCAATGCAAAATTTTATGGACCTCTCTTATTTTTTTAATAATTTTTTGAAGATTTTATTTATTTTTAGAGAGAAGGAAAGGAAGGGAGAAAGAGAGGGAGAGAAACATCAATGTGTGAGAGATACATTGATTGGTTGCCTCTCACACGCCCGCAACTGGGGACCTGGCCCACAACCCAGGCACATGCCCTGACCAGGAACAGAACCAGCAACCGCTGGGTTTGCAGGCCTGCACTCAATCAATTCACTGAGACACACCAGCCAGGGAGGACCTCTCTTATTGAATCTCAAAAATTCATGCAAATTCTGTACTCCATATGATATTTGTTTTAATCTGACCATAATGTTTTCAATGTTTACTTATTAATTAAATTACACAACTTTCCTGACACCACTACCATTACCAAAAAGAAGTCTGGCATAAAGCTGGCACTCCAAGAGGCACACTGTACCTGTGTCGCCATTGTTCCCTGAGGGTACTCAAACCGCAGGGGAAGAGGCAACCAAGCCTACTGTGACCCTAGTTGTTTGGGGGCCTAGTGTTGTGAGGATGAGATAAATAAAGTTGTTGACACGTAACAAGCTCTCAGTAAATGTCTTTGCTTGCAGTTCAGCACAGCACCAGCAGGTGCCAGTTTGCTCGTGTACACGCAGCCGTCGGGAGGCACAGAAAACCTCTCCGCAGCCACTTGTTCGAGGACCCCCAGAGCCTCCACGAGAAGGAGAAGTGCCAAAGGAGGAGAAACGAATCCTCTGAGAAACGAATGCTGGAGGAGGCCACTTCTCTGGTCCCATTTCACCTTCCTACAACCCCAGGGATGTTCTGGCTTGGCCAGGCAGCCACCACCCAAAAAGGAACACCCTGATTAGGCAGTTTTCCATACACTCGCCCCATCATGACTGCCTTTGGCTCAGGGACCTCATCTCTCATCCAGTCAGCCGTGGGCAAGGTCACGGGGTCATTTCCCTCAGTGCATGGAGCTCAAACCAGAGGAGGTGCTGGGGTTAGAGAGGATAAGAAATGGTGGTGTTTACCAAGAGTCCTGAAGGATGAGTGGAAGGAAAAGGGTCGTCCTGGCAGAGTTGCAGGATGTGGAGGGTGCAGGGGAGTGGCACAAGATAAGGCTGGAGAATAGCAGGGCACCTAAAATACCAAGCCAAAGATGGGACTTTCTCTCATAAGCAATAGTTGTTGAAAGTTTTGAGCCATTGAATCACATGACCACATCTGTGTTTTCAGAAAGATTTGATGGGTCAAGACTGAAGGCTGGGAGGTCAGTAAGGTTATTGCCTAGCAATAGGTCAATTGTCTGTTCACACAGATTTAATGAGACAGGAGTCAGAATACAATAGTTTTTATTAATGCTGGTGGATTTTGCAACCAAATACCCTTTTACTTTATTGTTTTATTTTCTAGCGTGAAAGAGCTCCTCAAGTTAATCCCATCTTCTGCATCCCGCAGCCAGGGCCCAACAGGACTTCCTCTGAGGGACACAGCCCAGAGTTGCCACAAGCCAGAGGTTGAGGCCTTTCTTACCCTACCCACAACCTTCCTCTTGCCTTCTTAGTTCCATTGCCCAAGAAAATTCCCACTTCAACACCAGTTGCCTGTCACATATCAACAGCAGCATCCGAGCCTGGGAGAGGGAATGGCCCCAGGCCATCATCTTCCCTTCAGAGAGGAAGAGCAGCAGCCTCTGGGCCCACCTGCTGAATTCTCAAAGGCCCCTCAGCTTCAGTGGTTACTCTAAAGACCAGAAACTGTGGCTTTGAGCTAAAACCAGGGAAGGTGTGAACCAGCAAGTAAGCGTGGGAGCCAACTCAGGGAGTTGGGGTGGGGAGGCTTCTATTCGCCACAAGCATCAGGGCCCTGTGTGGGGTTGGCATCAGGCCCTTCTCTTGGTTGGCAACTTGAGGGATCTCTTCCATGTCCCAGACACTCAGTAAACATATTCCAAAGGGAAAGGGAAATATGCTGGGGGTCACCTATCATGGGCTCTGCCAGTTCTTAGACGACTGTTTAATGCAGGAATGTACTTTGGATTTTCTATACCTGAGAGCTGACAGCTCTCTGATAACTGACTCTGTATATTGGACAGCTGACTGAACAGCTGGGTGCTTCAGTCAGTGGTTCTCCAGGGGCAACCTGCAGCATCACCTGAGCACTGTTCGAAAGGCAAATGTTGGGCCTGCCCCAGACTTTCTGAATCAGAAACTCAGCCATCTGTACTTGAACAAGTCACTGCTATATGCTTTGAAAGGTGGTTTTGATTCACGCTCCAGCTGGAGAACCACTAAGTGAAATGCCTTTCATTTAGTGAGCCTGCCCCACTGCCGAAGATCCTCAGGAAGGGGAGTGTGAGGCCACAGGAGGTCTTCACTTTACAGAGCTTTCCCGCTCCTCACCTCATCCTCCCTAGGCTTCTGACCCCTTTCCCTCCTTCCCTCAACCTCAGTTTCTTCCTGGAACACTTGGGCCTCCTGGTTCCCAAACTGGGATTTCCTCATTGACCTGACTCTAGATCTCCCTTTCCCACCACCACCCCATCCCCTCACCGGCAGCCCCCTATTCATGCCAACCCCAACTTCTCAAAACTCTTGGACTCCCCAGCTCTCTACCCCCCCCCACCCCAACCCTGCCCCACTCCTCAACCCAGCAGGGGCAGGAAGCTCAGGCCTCCTCACCCTCGGGCCCCACGAGCAGCAGTGGCTGAGCATTCTTGCCCTTGTCATGCCAGCACACATCGAAGAAGGGGTACACAGGCCCAGGTAGGCGCTCGTGGAAAGCAAAGAGCAGCTCCAGAGCATCCCTGTCACTGGCATCGTAGAAAGAGAGAATGCCGTCACCGAAGCTTAGGTAGACCCCGATGCGCACTGGCCGCCTCTCTGGGGTGCGCAGTGCACGCGGATCCTTGGCTTCCACGTGCGCCTCCAGTATCTTGCCTTCACGCAGCCCCAGCAGCCAGAAGCCCTGCGAGGGCACGGCATGCAGCCGGCCACGGCGGTTGGCCTGGGCAGCAATCACACCCAGTGCCCAGCGTGGTTTGTCGCCCACCTCTACCTCCCAGTAGTGCTCGCCCTCAGAAAGCAGCTGGTGTGCCACCACCGCCACGGCCTTGTCGAACTGGCGTGGGTCCTCCCCAGCTGGCGGTGCCTTCTGCTCAGAACACTCCACACGACGGCCAGAGGGTGACAGCACCAGGCTCGGGTGGGCTGTGCTCGGGTCAAAGGTCAGCTCCTTCACCACTGCCAGAGGGAGATCAGTCAAGCTCCTCCGTGTTAACCTCTCAAGAGCCTTTTCCCACAATCAACTTATGAACCGGCCTTATCTCCTCAAATCCTCCCAGTCCCTCCAGAATGTGAACCCTGCTCTGCTTACCGACTTCAACCAAAGACTGCACCTCTCTGAGCTGTAAACTGAGGCCATAACTGCCTCCTTCCAAGGTTGAAGGTGAATTACATATACCTTGATACAAGCTATATAATTCAGCATCTGAGGCCCAGGTCACAAAGTAGGAGACAGTCAGGAAGCCTGGTGCCAGGCCAGCCCCTACCTCACAGGCTGTGACTTCAGCCAGCCTTGACCCAGTCTCTGGGCCTTAGTCTTCTCTTGGGTAAAACAGAGATCACTCCCTCCATTCCCACCTCCTGCAAGGCAGTGAGGGCTGCAGAGCCACATGAGCATGTCCTGTAGCTGAGTAAGCTGTAGCACCCTAGTGCACACCAGCCAACTCTGGGGGAGAGAAGGCTGAGGCCTTGGTCTTCCCCAGCCACAGGCTACTGGAGTCAGAGTCCAGCCCAGGCCAGTCCCTAGGTTCCCAGCTCTACAGACCCTCAGGCCCCAATTAGCAGGGATTGTCATCTCCTCTCCAGAAGGGGCAGAGGCTGGCCAAGGATCACACAAGGTTCAAACCCAGGCCCCAGCCTCCTCTGCTGCCAGCAGCAGCAGCGACCTTCCTGCAGGCAGTGTCTTCTCCATGTCAGTCACCCACCTATAAACCCCACACCCTCCAAGGTCCTTCCCTTAACGTGGGTACGAGGGTACAAGGGAAACCCTAGAGGTAAAAGGGTCAATGGGTTCCTTCTTAAATGACCTTCCTAGCTGAAATTGGGAGGCCTCTGCGTGTGGCTGCAGGCTTCAATCAACCACACAATTACAAACATAAACCCAGAGTAGCCCCTCCCAGTACCTGGCATCAGAGCACGGAACATCTTCCTCCACACCTGGAATTTGAAGTCATCTGAGATGACAGGCAGCTGGATGTCCAGACGGGCAGGTGGTGGTGACTCTGCCAGGATCTTCTGCAGCCTAGAGGCGGGGAGGTGTGGGGAGGTGTCTGTGAAGGGACTTCCGAAGGAGGCATCAGGTTGGGGGGAGGGCAAGAAGCCATACCCAGGACGAGAGGAGGACAGGACTGTGGTGCAGTTCCAGTATCTCTCCACATCACACCTGGCTTAAAAGTCCTCTGCTAAATTTTTAGTTTGGAAAGATGGAAGTTCTAGAGATGGATGGTAGTAATGGCTGCACAACAACATGAATATGGTTAATGACACTGAACCTAAAATGCACACTAAAAAAATATTTTAAAAGGTGGGTTCTTTGTTACGTGTATCATACCACAATTTTTTTTAAGTCTTTTGTTGGGTCCTGACCAACGTGGCTCAGTTGGATAGAGCATTGTCCTGCAAAGCTCAGGGTCACTGGTTCGATTCCCAATATGGTACATACCTGAGTTTTGAGTTCAATCCCCAGTTGGATACATGTGAAAGGCAACTAATCAATGTTTCTCTCCCTCTCTTTCATCCTCCCTTCCCCTCTCTCTAAAAGTACATAACATTTTTTTTTCATTTTTTCAAAGAGCAGTGGGTTTTTTTTTTTTTTTTTTTAAGATTTTTATTTATTTATTTTTAGAGAGGGAAGGGAGGGGGAGAGAGAGAGAGAGAGAAACATCAATGTACGGTTGCTGGGAGACATGGCCTACAACCCAGGCATGTGCCCTGACTGGGAATCAAACCTGCGATGCCTGGCTCACAGCCCATGCTCAATCCACTGAGCTACACCAGCCAGGGCTAAAAGTACATAACATTTTTTTAAAGTCTTTTTGGGGGATAAGGTCCAAGCTCCTCCACTCTTCACAGTTTGTCACCACCTGCCACAGCTGCTTCATCTCTCCTCCCTCTTACCGATCTTTGCACTTGGTGTCCCCTCTGCCTGCAATGCTTTCCCCCAACTCTTTACCTAGCTAACTCCAGTTCCTCCCTCAGAGTCCAACTCAAATGTGCACTCCTCTGGAAAGCCTGCCCTGGCCACCCACTTCCCTCCAGGCAGCCCTGAGCACACCGTGATGCCTATGTCCCTGCCCATGTCTGTCTGGGGGGTTCCTGAGGAGAAGGAGCAGGTCAGGTTCGTTTCTGTGTTCAACACAAAGTGCAGGGAAATTGCAGTGGACTGAATGGGAGTAGGCAAGCAAACTGTGAGTAGGGGGTGAGCCAGCCACGGTCCCTGAAGGCCAGAGCAAGTTGGGAAAATGAAAAGGACGGGATGATCTCACCTGCTGGTCACCAGGCAGTATTTCTGGAGAGAGAAAAGGAAAACAGAGGTGAGGCAGGCAGGAAGGACACTGGAGACTTCTCAGGATGGGGTGGACCAAGAATGCTAAGTATGGGGTCAGGAAGAATCAGAAAAGCCAAGAAACC